>JAQBSW010006429.1:0-48591 GCA_029291075.1 Eudiplozoon nipponicum | reverse complement strand
CTAACAAACTACATATTGGTCAATTTATGAAGTGTATATAAAGGTGGGAACAAATATGAGCTTTAATTACAGGGAATTAAACATTAAAAATAGAGTAATCGACGATCCTGACAAATTATTGGCAATATTTTACCCAAAGTGTTCACGATATTTCTTCCCTTCAGCAGGAAAGTAAGCCAAAGCAGTTATAATTATAGATGCGGTTATTCTACTGAAAAATGCCCAGTGGTGACAAAACCATGGTCTACTACGCGCATTGCTCTTTATATCCAATAAACACACTAGACTACACCCACAATATAAGTGCTTTCGTAAATCCAGTCGATATTCGATAAGTAGTAATAGAAAACCTAAAATGAAAAAATAGCATAATAAAAATCAATATTAGCACTATTTGATTGATTGTCATGACCACGCTGAGAAATTTTCTTGACAGGCAGCAGTGAAATTAATGGCACTCTTTAAGATAACCAGCCAGAAATGCATTTTCTCATAGTCTACAGGTATGAACCTGTCTGATATAGACGAAATTTCGGCGACACAAATTAGAATTGACAGAAGTTAACGGACGTAACGTTGGTGCTAAAAGAAACGTAAAGCTGCACAATGATGTGCAACTGGAGTATCATAAATTTATATTATAAATCCGCATTTTTACTACACAATAGTTTACTGTATGCACACTGTGGCTAGACGCAAAGCAAAAATTCTGCACAGAAAGTCTTGGTTAAGGATCTCCTATACAGCCAGTTAGAGACTAAAAATTATATTAATTAAAACAAACTAACAAGAATTTGATGAATGAATAAGAGTATAACTCGGGTAAATAAATTTTGCATAGTTTTTATAAACAAACATTAGTGCTTCACTCCGTCTATAATCCTTGTGAACTATAATTTTGCTTCTGTCACAAGGGCTTTCATGACTGAAAACTAATTTGGTAATTATTATATTAATTTATAAGTATTTAGCAACAAACACCGAAAATGCATTCGTTGTTGCGAAGGCACAACATATTTGGAACGGTGGATTAAGCATGATATAACTAATACGAGGCTCCTACCAATTTTACTTCACCTAATTACACATACTGATGTTTCAGCGTCGAATAACCATGAAAATCTTAATTATTTGTGTTTTAATCGGCCAATAGGCCGCTCATTCAAGATGGGAAAATTGAAGGCATGGCAGTTTAATCTCGCCGCCATGTCCTGTGTAGTACGAGAAACTCAATCTAGGCTGAGGCGCTAAAATTCTAGCCCAATAAGTCATTAAGACATGCAAATCAGCCCACCAATGGTAGGTTAAAGCCTCTAGAACCATGAGCTAGGTTATGCTAAAATTATAATTAACAAGAGGGTGTACTACTTTTAACGGCTTATTTTCACTTGCGAGTACTTCATCAGCAAGAGCCGGCACAGCATCTTATGTAACCTATATAGGTGCCCAGGTTCGAGTCCTGCCCACGGTAAATTCTAGAAAGTACGTGAATAGTTCCAAATAAAGACGAAGCCAGTCTAGTAGATGAGATGTTTTTTCTACATTATACAATGCTTAACATATTCTGACAAATGTATCTACATAGTGGGTCTGGTTTTAATATTAAGATCGCAAACTTAGTAAAAGTAATTTTTATCACCGCCAACGCAACCATTGTCCATTTAATTATATAAATGCTCACTTCCCAATGTAGTGTATATTCTGTTCTATAATGACAAATTGAGAATGAATAGTTGGAACTTTAGGTCTAAAGGGATGTCATATGAACTTCACCTAAAGGAAATGATAATCAGCAAACATTAGTATACGACTGAAAATTGTCTGTAGCGTAAGGAAACGTTGCTCAGCTACAGACTCCGAAGCAGACGTGTCCAGGTTCAAGCCCTGTCCCCGGCTAAAACCCGGACAGTACGTGATGAGTTCCCAATAAGAATGAAATCAGTATAAATTATATAATGCTTAATTTATACTGAAAAAAAATATATAAATATATATAATGGGACTGGTGTTTACATAAAAAACGCAACCTTGATTTCAATATACCTTATCACCACCCGCGCAACCAATGTTCGTTTAACCTGTATATTTGATCATTTAATATGAAACAAACTTAGAGTGCATTCTCCTGGATGCTTTAATTTTAAACCAATAAAATAAATAGATTCACAAATAGTTTTTAATGTCCAAACGCAGACTATATCTGATCAATGTTTGTTTAATTATACAGAAGACTTAAAGACGCAGTAAATGTTTCCAACCTCTTGAGTTTTGAGACAAACTTGCAAACATTAACGAGATTATAGCTTTCCTTAATGCTGCCACTAGAAGTCCGCCTGTTCTTATGTGATTATGCTTGTTGATAAGTAGTTTGGCCACCATTTCTGTGGGTCATTTTCATGTCCAGCAAATGCACTTAAATAATCCATTAAGAAGATAAATTCCACATGTACTAGGCATGATGAATCAGAAATATTTTACGATTATATGTCAACAGAAACATACGTCAAAACACGACACAACAAAATGATAAAATGATTCTGTGATTTATATGCTCATTTTGGGCTCAAGAACCGTGTGCAGCATCGAGAAATTAAATCGAAAGTCTTCAAAGCTAGTGAACATGCAAACGGGCGCCTTTGCGATGACACCTTTAGCTAATTTTGAATTTTGTATACCCTCCTGGTCTCATGTAAATTAAAGTTTACCTTGGCTCACCATACCGTACAATTAGAGCAATATTTTTATTGACATTATTGGTGCGTTCATGCAGGAATTAAAGAAAAATCGTGAAAATGGACTCGAGGAAGTTTGCAGGACGACCAAAATAGGGCAGCAATCATATCAAACATTTATAGATAGATAATTAGAGACATTTTTACGGTTATATGCCACGCTATCTCGTGTCAAGTAGTGTGTGTTTGTGATAGAAAACAAATTGTGCAGTCCAAATCCCAGTGTTTTTAAATTTATTTGAGACTATTAGGTGTGAAAGAAGCATTTCGTTTTTCAAGGCATTGTATATCCGCATTAAAGTTTGATTCCCGTTAGTCAGGTCGTCGTTGTGTTCTGATAATCAGTATGGAAGACCGAAAATCGTAAGTTAGACTGGATTTAGTGTGGATGTTTTGCGAATGATTAAAGAAATAAAGTCGGTGTTCATTTCGGGTCCACAAATTTAATTTAAAATTTAAGTGAGACTACGATGGTTGAGAGTTACGCTTCTATTTACAGTAAATCACATCGGAATTGTGCCTTCATTCTAGTTGGTCAGGTTTGCATCGTACTGAGACGATCGCAATAGAAGGTGGAAACGCGCTACCAAGTGAAAGTGAAGTTATTTATTTTATATTTTGCGATTAATTCAATGAATGGAATTTAATTTTAACCAAGTTTACGATCTAGATATAAACACCTGGACCATTATGTAAATAAATTTGTCAGTATAAACAAAGCATTGAATAGTGAAGAACAGACAATTCATCCAATAGATCGGTTTCTACCTTATTGGCAACACGTCAGTTACTGTTCAGAAATTTCCGTGATGAGTTCTTAATAAGGACGAAACCGATCTACTGGATGAATTTTCTGTTCTTCAATATAGAATGTTTGGTTTATACTGAAAAATGTGTTTATATCAAGATCGAAATCTTGATTTAAAGTAATTGTTATCAACATCCGCGCAAAAAATGCTCTTATAAATGAATGACATCTGTGTTTTCCTCAAGTCTACAAACTTTAATTGTAAATTAATATAAATACCGTTTTCAGCCAAAAGCCTATTATTTTTCTGATATGAGAGATGTAGTATTTCAAATATATGTTAAAAATCTATAAGTTTTTTAGAAAAATTCGAACAAAGCGAAGATACCACAATAAGCAAAAAATGAGGAAATAGTAATTATAATATTTTATAATAGAATAAAAATTTAGAATCGTTGTTGGTGTGCTTTTCTGATCGGACCGTCTAAATGGCATTACTATAATGGTCAAAATGGCAAGAGGGCGTATAGAAAGACTGCAAGATTTGTACTTTACAGAAAACAGGCTTTTTACCTTTAATGCTAGCATAACAACGAGTTGTCAAAGTCGTGTAGATGAGAGACATGTTGGCTTGTGATCTACGCTGAACAATAATGTACAATTCCACAATTCATCTTTTAGTTTGAACAATTCTAAATGTGGCTCTCTATCAACCGATTAATGTGAAAGATGAATACTAGTAATTTATTAAATTTGTTCACATATGCTATCAAAAAGAGAAGTAAACCAAGCTGGACAACTGCCGCTTGAGCTGTGGACGTGTAAAGTCTCTAAAATGATTGTTAATCGATACGGATATTTGACCATTACGTAAAGACGAGGATTCAAGCGCTTTCCTCATCGTTAAAGGAAGAAATGCGGAACAAATGCACAATTTTAATTGGACGTTGAATCTGCTGAAATGATCAAATTAAAACAGGCGTTGATCGTATTAAACAATGCACCAGTGTGCAATGAACCCAAAGAGAACGCAGATGCCAGACAAATGAAATCGTCGAATGCACATTTAATTAGGTATTTCGGATTACCAAAGTGCGACAAAATTTATGAAGAGCATGCATAAATTAATAGAAAACTTGTAAAACTATACCTTGTGTATTTTATCTCGCATAAAAACTAATATACGATAATTTTCAAGTATACAGACAGATTAGCCTGAGTTGTGCTATTTAACTACAAAACAGCATGGCATAGAAGTCTGTTGAGATGAAGACTTTGGCAACAACATAAAACTGTGATTACAAATATGTTTTTACGCGTAAACAATGCATGTGCAAGACTAAGTTTCAGATTACTTTGCAAAAAGATAACGGTTTTTGTATGATTATTTCAAAGGAAAGATAATAATTAAAAAAAAAATTGCTTACGTTTACAGTAGACATAGAGCGGTGGTGATTAGCACGCTGTGATTGGTTAAACCCACGTGACATGTGCTGATTCAAAGTGGTCGTGGAACCACCCATTTGACGCAGTTGACGTTGCTGCTCATCCATCTGTTGTTGCCGCAGGCGTTGCGCTTTAAGGCGTTCACGATGCGCCGAATAGTTGGAGGTGGCATAGCGCGAAGTTGTAGCACTGCCACTTGTGTGGGCACCATCAGTCCCGAACATGCTTCCATCGGGATAGCCGAATTCTATTAGCACAGAAATGAAATGTAAGCATTAGGAAATCGTGCTAACAAGAATGAAACCGATAGTACTGGTTGAACTGTAGAACTGCGTTGACTCAAAAGACAAATGATTTATAAACTTAATATTTTTTTCACAGTTGGCATTAGCGCTAAACACGGACCAAAAACTGCCAGCTCGTAGTGATCATATTAACTAAGCTCGATATGTGGATCAAAATCTGCACTTTGCCCTATGACATGCGATCTAGATGGTTTGCTTTGAGTACGCTTACACGGTTGTGTTCCGAAATGGATGATTTATTATCACGGTAGAATTACTGAATAAAAAAAGCACCTTTGCTACAACCACAGTGCATGACGTCAATAAGCGATAGGCCATGGGATACAATGGCTTCCATTCCGTATGTTACGATTGGAGTGGATGAGGCACTCAGGAAACATCGACCGCCAAGAATTATATTTTACGAGTGATCTGATGCAATCTTACGCATCCCTGCTTTCAAGCGAAACGCACCGTCACTTTATAAATCAGAATAGTTAAAATGTAAATAAAGTAATCTAGTTTACAAAGAACTCATTAGTCATTTTATTTAGTATTCATGAAAAGAGTATTTTAGCGTTGTCTTATCAAATAATATCCCAGTATGCAACTGAATATCGGCCTTTAGTATGAACTCGGTAATCAAAAACGTGTAAAACACGGAACAACGTAAACTTTGCCACTTATTTAAATCAAGTTTACGCACCTGAGAGAAAGAGCACAGAATTGCCAAACTACTGTTAGTCACATGTACTGACCTGTTTCTACCGTCCATCGTTAGCATCAGTATATGTATTGACCAACGGGGATTTAACCAAAAAGCAAATAAATGTTTATACAACAAAAAATATGGCTCTCAAATCTAGTGGTCTCACACACATTGTATTTGAATGGTAGCTGCAGAACTTTATTCGTAAATGAATGTAATTTATGCAGTTGACATTGTCTACCAAGTAAAATGAGCGCAAGCCATGCGCTTTGCATATCCAGCTTTCCATAACTTATACATGATCTGCATATTGATCCTCGTTAGTCAGTTTGCCGTTGTGCTCTGATGATAATCATGGAGGGTAGAAACGCGCTAGAGTGCGTGACTGAATTTAATTTTGCCATGTTGTGATACTGGTTAGATAGGATGAGGTTGGTGTTTTACCTCGAAATCGCCAAATTGATTTAAAGTAGTTAATTGAATGCACGCGTTTAATTAGTATTCACAAATACAGGAAATATGCAGCTAGAAGAAGTAGAGTAGTGCATTAATTAATTTCATTTATTATTTAAATTAGTGGATAAAAATGAAATAGTATGGTTTTCGAAGAGGCAATTAGAAAAGAACCAATGAAAATTCGATTTGACTTAGCCAACAAGGATCAGGTAGTGAAGAGCACATGCATGCTATATTTAAAGAAAGCAGGATGCGATGTTTAATTTGATTCTCCAAGAAAGCCTTTTTACTAAAACTGAACTCGCCTTGCATTAATTTAGACGCGCTTGCAAAGATTGTGGCTCAAATAGCTCTATTAACAGTTTGATATACTGAAAGAACAGGATAAGAGACAGCATAGAAGGACGAGTTAGTCACCAAGTACGTTCCAACTAAATTAGAAGCAGTTACGTTATTTGATGATTCATGCGTTAATTAGGCACCTTCGATTTTTAGCAGGATTAGCGTAAATTGATCGTATTAATATAGGATTTGAATTTGTATATGTCGTCAGTGTAATCGAGACATTGCATATGGAAACTCATGAAATTTATCTACTCGATCCTGTTTTCTTTTACTCGGTTAATGACTTAGTTGCATCCAGGTTCTGATGTGCGAAGGGAACAAAACAACAGCAATTTGGATCGGAACCATTAAGGCGCATTTACCAAAACGAAGGAGCCAACGTACTATTTGATGTTCTAAATTCTATAACAAGCTTGCGTGAATAGTGCGTTGTCATATGAAAACCAGTAAGCACGAAACGAATTTGAACACGATTTTGGTTTCCGTTCATTCTGCCATTGGTTTATTCTTCCGGTCATATTTGAAATAAATTTTATTAGGTGCGCAAAACCTGATGCATAACTGCATATATATTAGTTACTCGCCACAAACATTATCTAATTGGTATATATTTAATTTAATGATTTCAGGATTACAGTGAGATGTGATAATTGATATCGAACAAGTGCAGATTGTATGGAATTGGTGGAGTAACATGTGTTCAGAAATAATTTTAATTCTCAATTTTGGTGAACTTTGGCATACGTTGAAATCCATTGTTTTGGTACCATGCAACTTTTCGGTACCAAATTGCTTGTTTCGGGTTCTGACACAATAACCTAAGTGTTGATACCCTCTACAGAATTGGTATATATATATATATATATATATATATATATATATATATATATATGTATATAATATTATATAGTAAGTTGGCGTTGAAGTCGCACTTTCGATGACTTTATATGAAATTAGATTCACTAATGCAGGTTTACACATTAGTATAGGAGACTGTACCGTCCTATTTACCAACATTCCTCATCAAAATATATAGTGGATAAGAGGTGTAATACTAGATTCTACTGATGAGTGGCCAGTAAGCACAAAACAATGAGAAAATCGGACCTCGGAAAGAGTGAAACGATCGAATGCAATAAGACGCTATACAATGTAAATAGAAATAAAGATGTGTGTTTACAAAAAAGTATCGGATTATATTTAATTAGTTCCATTACCTGACGTCTGCTCCCATCCTCGGGACGAAGCAACGTTCATTTGACTTAAGGCCCGCTTTGGTGGTGCTGTTTGTGAACCATCTTCAAATAAAAGAATACAAAAAATATTTTTTTAATCTCAACATTTTGCTAAATAAAATATTTACGAAACTAGTCAATAGGAAGACTGAATACAAAAGCTTACATTCGCACATTATTTCCACAGCAAACCAGTTGTGTGAATACTTTTTGCTTGCAACTGTCTTAGTCAAATAAGATTTATTTCTAAAAGAGTCATTTAATTAAACCTTCTGTTTATACTTACTAATATGTGGCTGCCTTTTTCACTAAATGTAAGCGGGTTGGCTTTTGCATAACAAATCAACCGTAATTAGCACGTCCACCAAGCCTGATGCAAGGTTATCAGGCTGAATAAACTCTATCAAAATTGGCTTTTTAGTAATTTCGGGCAGCCGAAGTTTAAAGTTGAGAAGTTCGTAGATGGGACACCTAAACTGATTGACGATATCTTCCAACGCACCTGAAACTGTGTTTACATTCTAGCATAGCCTGTATCCTGAAGCATGAAAACTTAGATTAGGTTGCATGCTATAGCAAATGGTTCAACTTAGATCTTAATAACTTTAGTGGGGTAGGATCCAGGGAAGCCATTACCAATAAAATATAATTAACTAGGCCTCTCAAAAGAAGCCTGGATGTCTCTAGACGCCCAAAATTTTTAGTTCTTTTGATTTTCTCGTCATCAGTGAGTGTATTTAATCGATATCGATAATGATAATATCCAGTCAAAGGATGGATGGCTAACTCAGCCTGCTGTTCAATCCAACCATCAGCGTTGCTTCATTCGCCTGAAAAGCAGGATGTAAAATTGGCCTTCTTAAACAGTAGCCAAATTAGCACAATCCAAGTTCTATAACAAAGTTCCATGATGATGATGATGATGATGCGTCAAAGAACGGTCCTATAGAACTTGTCTGCTCGTAGACATTGTATTTAATTAAAGCCTCCTGCCACTAAGCTGTCAGTAGCCTAAACTGAATCGAGCGAATACGTCAGTTATCAGTTTTTCAAGCACTGGCAGGTACAACGTGCCATTTCTGAAGTCTCCGCAACATAAAGCAAGACCGACATTTAGCTTGACTTGAAGACCTCGAACTTCGAGCTAAATGAAATAGACATGCGATGCCAATGTGGTTTACACAATTTTACAAAAGCAACAACTGCAAAGCCAATACGTCTGGAACTCTCGGCCAAAGCCGATTCATCTTGCGTCACAACAGATCCTTACTAAATTGGGTTATTGATGACTGGCAATAGGGCGCCGTTTAGCGCATGATAAAAAAATATTGTAGTCGCGCTTAGTAAGACCAAAAACACTTAACATCATCAAACACACAGCTGCTGTCCTTGTGATTTCTCAAGTGCTCCAACTGAAAGACGTACTTGTTAGGTCCTACGAAACACGGGCCTACGGAAGCTAACTGTGTAGGAGACTTCGCTGTCCGTTTATGCGTCTATAAATATCCATTGCGAATTTATAAACAAGCACCGATAGTAAGTTATATTGGCTTCATCATGAAACTACGAGTCGAGCTTTTTTAGTCAATAATTCAATTGCGTGTCTATTACGCTTGGTGTTATTAGCAAAGGTAGGTCAGAAATCTAAAAACATTGCCGTGAAGCAAAGGAAATCGGTTTTAATTAAATTACTTTTTCTCGAACAATTTAAACAGTCCTGATTATACTCCTCATCATGCGTTCAGGTACTAGTTTGACGGGCTTGCCTGCCATTTTGGCAATCTCCTACTTTTCTTATAGGGAAAAATTATCGTCGAAGACGCTCAACCCATGGACGACATGCAGTGTCCCTGAGTTTCCCTTGAACAGCTCTTCTCTCGAATGTAACAACAGAAAAATTTTGAATATTTGCAAGAAAACAAATGTTAAGGTAAATGACTACCCTGCAGTTAATATTCATGTTACAATTTCGGAGTAAAATGGTTTTTTTCAAGAATAAAAGTACAAAATTTAGTTATTCCTAATGTTACTTTTAAATTTTAGCTTCTCAAATAGGGAAATAATTATACTTGTTGAAATTAAAGAACGGTAAAGTGACGAGAAAATTTTGAAGAAAATTAATTCCGTAAATTGTAATTAGCAGAATTGTAATTAGTGTTTTTGTCATTCAAATAATGAATGCATGTTGTGAATGAATCCAAGTTTAATCTATTAAGAAAAACGACTTTATTCCAGTCTTGGCGATGAAAAATTGTGACTGAAAATTAAAAAACAAATTTTTAAGTAGATTGAAATTCAAAAGAGCAATTGTTATAGTTTTAAAATTTCAGTTGAAATACTGGCGAATTTTACAAAACTTTACAATGTAGCTGTTAAAATTTGTAAATATTTTATAAAACAAAGAAAACAATGACATCGCAATAAATTAAGGAATTGAACAGGTACTACAGAATCGTTTCTTTTTCCAAAATATCTTTGCCGAATAGGAAATTTAATGTATTTTAAATAAAAAATTGGTATAATATTTTAAGACATGCATATTACCGAAACCTCTCTATCACTGCTCCATTTGTTTGACAGATGTAATTATTCATATATATTTTAGGCAGATCCAGCTTTTCGTCTTAATAAAATAAAATATTGGTAAATTTGGCGAGAGAAGCGTGTCACTAAATGCAAAATTTGAGAAACACACACACACACACACATCGTTCTTCATTTTAATTAAAGCATGGTGCACGAACGTATAACTCTACATGGAGGCCATTACAATGAAGAGATGCAACCTAAAATGTATCGAACAAAACAAATTTCTTCGTGCTCTGTCTGTTGATTGCAGGCATTTATGATGAACAACAATTAATAAGTTTTATTCCTCTAGAAAATCAGCTAGTCCGATTGAGTAAATAGGCCTCTGTACAGTACGTGATGTGTTTAAAAAAGTCAAACCTCGGTAAAAATATATTGAACATTCTTAAAAGCAATAATATAATCTATGTTTATTGAAAGTCGGAAAGTGAGTGTTTTGACTGTCCTGAACCATATCACACAAATATTCCAATAAAATCTAACTCAAAATCAACAAATATTGTGAAAAAAAACGAAACAAATATAACACAAAAATATACACGAGATTTTAGTGTACGGTAGTTAATACAGCGACGAGAACGGTGCGTAATACTTTTAATTTTTTGCAAGAATAAATATAAAATATGATATCCGGGTGGGTACCTTTTACCTTTACTTACATGATTTGATAATGCGAGTAAGCTACATTGTTGAAATGACACTCTCACTCACTCCATCGGCGATTTTGGAATAATCGTTTAGATAATTGATAGTAATAGTCAGATGTAGAGATGGTAAATAACACACAATACTAGGCCAGGAAAAATATTCTAATGGGAATTACACCATACAACAATGTTTATTTTGTATCAATTTTCAAACGAAATCCAAATCAATGTACCTACGGGTTTAAGTTAAATAGAACTTCACATCACTTAAACGAGCCTCTACTAATTGGAGCGTTAGCAGTATCGTCTAATTTACTTCAATTGCTGAGAGTAAATTCATATCTGGTTTTGCCAAGCTAAAACGTTATGGCCTGATACCTGCTTCAGATATCAGTATACGCCGCTGGGTCAAGATTGCAAAATTTTCTCTGCGTAAAATTTGTAACTAAATAAGTTAAAACCTGTTTCTCTCGACTGAAATTGTACAACTTTTGCTGAAATAGAAGTCAACCGGCTTCCTATTCTTTCACATAGCACCTGAATGTCGTCTACGTCTGCATTCATGTCTTTCGTTGATGTGACAGAATTTCGCACAATAATAAGTGACGATTGCATAGTAATTTGTATATAGTTTTTAGAAAAAAATAAATTACAATAAGGTAGCGATAAGTACAGATTTACAAAAGATGCGTCTGTTTGGAGGAGAAAACAAATACCGAATACCGTAACGGCAGATGGCCAAGAAGTTATTCGCGTTGATAAACAATTAAAAGAAAACCAATTGGACAAAAACTACGTAAATGCGTACAATGAATGTCAAAAATCTAAAACTGCTTTTTTTTAAAAAAATGTCAACCAATTTAGGAAAATATGTTTAAACGTTTAACAAATACAAAATGTGCAGTTGTAAAAGCATTATAAGCTAAGTGCCGCACAGATTAATAAAACTGCACTATTCAAATTTTCAGTAATCAGAAATCAGGGCAAAATCAAGCAAAATCTCTGCATACATCGTTTTTTAAGCACAAAAATTCTGCGCACAAATGGACATGGAAAGTTATTATTAGAAACACGAGTGATGCCACATCTTTGGACAAAGAACTGCCATGGATTTTTTATACAATAAAGATGCAAATGAGTACTTTTGACAGTAAAATTTCAATATAAATTCATATATTCAGCGCGTTTTATTTATGCAAAATCTGTTTGTGATTTGTTGCAAGTATGAAATAAACCAAATGAAAGGCAAATTGAAAGTGTGCAAATGGATTGAGCATACTCACGAAAAACATTGACATTGTGTGTAGTTAGCAGATACACAGGACAGCCAGTAAGCGAAAATTTTAAAGCATGTTGTATTTGATAAATGGTCAATCGATTGACCTATGGATGAAAAATGGACAACCGATAAAGTGGGGTAGAAAGCAATTTTATTTCAGCAGCGAGGTATTTAAAAAAAATGATTCGCCTTACCGGGTGCCTACACAATAAAGCGATTTTATAAAGCAAAACGTCTATTTGACTAATACCAAATATGTGTCAGTTAAGGTATTCTTGAAAATATTACTTTTGTGTCGTAATATTTTTCCATGTTTTGAATTTCATTTTATTCAGGATAAATTCGTTATTATTAATTTTTTTTACTTTCTGATAAAACATTTTCTTGTGTGAAATGCTGACTAGTTTTTTTCTGAGAAAAACTTATTTTATCTATGTAAACTACGTCCAAGCTAATACAAACAGTGAATAGACGCACGGACGGCTAAAGTATTACTCAATTATTAAAGGCATATCTTTTATGTATGTGATAAAGTATTTCATGTTTATCATGTACAAATAGATCTATTTTTGTGTGCATGCATTTAATTTTTCAAAATTATACGCTTACAAGTTAACAACTAAGCAAATAGAATTTACACTTATAGATGCTAAACCGAAAAAGTAAACGAATAAATGACTTCTCATTTAAACAGTGTGTCAGTTTGTTATGGTCATAATTGTGCTAAGTTAAAATGGGGAGCGCGAACCTTGAAGCAGACAAACGGAGGGTTGATCAAAATATCATCGAAGGAATATAAAAGAAAACACTGTAGGTGAATTCTAGAAAACATAAATTTTTCGTAAAAGAAATATTTTCAAAAACCTTATAGAATTTAGGTATTTGGGTTAAAGTTACAGGCTTGGTATATATATTATGTATAGGTGGTTGATTTCGAAGTCGCATTGTTAAAGACTTTATATGACATAAACTCTACTACTGCTAGTATAGACATTCTTAAAGGAGATCGTTAAGTCCAATTTTATCAAATTCATCACCAATATATATAGTGGGTATAGGATGTCATACCATCTCCTACTGATGAGTCTATTTGAACTAATTTTTAACTAGGTGCACAACACCTAAAACAAATATTATAACTTATCTATTTATGTTAAATAGCATATCCTCGCGGTTATAAACAGACGAGCATGTTACTAAGTTAGTCAAGCATAACTCACAATATCGAAATATCCTACAAAACGGCAATTATTACAATTTAATTGCAAGTGTCTTTATTTTGAACCAGAGATAGCACCAGTAAAACATCCTGCCTCTGTCTGCGTATAAGCAAGCCAAAATATTATCTCATCCAATGAATTGGTACACACTTGCCGTGACTCCACGTTTACGTCAACTATGTGTAGCTTTATCTTACTTTATTTGCACAAATGTTATAATTATTTCTAACACGGAAGTCGAACTACAAAATTTAATTTATCATTTATTGCATAGGTACAAATAAAAACTAGCATATTCTAGTTTACTTATCTTAAATAAATATCAATCAGACATTCTACTATTGGTAAAAAGTTAGAATATTACTCACGCGCTTCGATTTCCATTGTTTAATATCATGACACGACAGGAAACCAAATAACTTGGATAAAATGAAAACGAATTTATATTTTTTGAAGGATAAGGTGTGGTTTTCTTTTATAGTGGTCCCACGCACCTTGCACCTTACGAGTCACCAATATTAAACATATCGAAATAAGCATGAATGTTTTCATCAAATTTGTCTTACCAAATCTGTGTAACGGTTCATAAAAGCTAGAAACTTCACGGTGTATTTACGTGAAGTTGCGAAAAATTTAATTCAGCGCAACAATGCGGATTAATCTACCAATTGACATACAGATTTGTCTAGATAACTTACCAAATCATTATAAAGCGGGCAATTAAAAAGTGAATCTTGAATTCATTAAACTGGCACGCGTGGACATTGGTATGCTTTATGATCCAACGGACAGATAGCTGATTAAGCAATGTAACACCGTTCACTAAACTCAAATCTTGCTGCTGAAATTAGATCAATTTTAAGGATATGAACATATCGATTAAATTTCCTCGAGCAATTATTGATTACTCAAGTAGTAATGTTGGACTGGCTAATCAAATTTCAAAATTTAAAATAAGGTCATACTAAATATGAGGTTAGCTAAATTAATAAACTGCATTCTGATCGATGCAAACAGACACAACACAGAATGGGATTTAACTATCGTGTACAAAAGAACATTTATATAATTAAACGAGCATTGGTTGCGCGAGTGGTGATAAAAATTATTGTAATCAAGGTTGCGATCTTGATATAATCACCTGACCCATTAATTTGTACCGACAAATGTAGGTGCTTATATCAAGGTCGCAAACTTGATTATAATAATAACGTGAACAAAATAGACATAAATGTGATATTAGGGTTTTATTCATCAGCTTATTTACGTTTTTCACCACCTAGCTTTACAAATGTTCTCCAAATTTTTCAGTGAATAGATGCAACTTTTTATAATCGAGTGGCAATAGCAACATTCAAATAGATAAATAATATTATTTTACGTTCCAAAATTTTTGGAATATTATTTCGCGCGAAATGAAATTATTCCACGGATTTCACCTATCAACATGTCGGTACGCGCATTAAACTGTTTGGTTACTCATAAAACTTTAAATTTACATGATTAAAATGGTTCAAAGTAGCTGAACTATCTTATTTCGAATTTCGACCAATGAAGCTTAAAAAGTCCTGGAAGACATTTACAAAAAAGATTATGTTTCTGTGCTATAAATATTTGATATCGTAGAATTTGGTTCATCCTAAATCAAAAAGTTTATTTTCCTCAATATAGTTTTGTAAAATTTAGCTTTAGGTGATTTTCTTTAACTAAGCCATCTAAGCATCCTCATAAAAAACTATTAATTTTGTTAAACAATTATTGATTGCGTGGGTGGTGGTAATAAATTATTTAAATCAAGTTTGCGACCCTGAAGTAAACCCCGATCTTATTTTATTTAGCCAGCTCGCAAACTTGATTTAAAGAATTTTTAAATTTTGTTGTCGTAAGCGCCAAATCAGTGTACCGAAAATAATAAAAACAAAGCTCGTATTTTTTCAACTTTACGTTAAGCGTAAATTCTTATCTATGGGAGGAGTGTTACCTGAGAATTTATTATTGGAGGAGCTAAGAACCGGGTCAAAGTTCTCATAAAACTCAGTTAAAGCAGTCTTTTTGGAGCCACTGACGGATTTATTTCGTTTTCGTTTGCCTATGCCAGGCAGTGTCGCATGGCTGTAGTCAAAACAACCATTTGTAGGAGGCATTTTAGTAACCTTATTCAAGGACAGAGGCTGCTCGTTTTGGGTCACTGTTTGAGAACTTTCACGTTGTTGCGATGTCTCGATCCAATTAGCGAGTGAGACTGAACCATGTCTTCTGCCAATCGAATTACCCACTCTTTTTCCAGTTAGAATTGTGTTATAATTAACAGGTCCTAATGCAATCATTTGTTCCTCAGGAGTTGAATTCCCAGGATCCAGCTGCTGTGAATAATTTTCCGAATAGTCTGGGCATTTGCACACAATAGTAGATGGTTTGGATGAGGAAGAGCTAGATACATCCCAAACCATTAAAGGATTCCCTTGATACACCCCTTTTTCTAATGGCCTCTTTGTGCATAAACTGTCCTGAAAATTCTGTAAAAACAAAGAATTGCTGCTTGAGGTAGTACGTTCTGATGCACATTCACTTAAATTTAATTCAGCGGTATTGTCGCAGACGTAATCCGACAAAGGCGGACTAAACGAAGCATCTTGATAGTTTGGCAGCATTACGTTAACAGTGTCAGAAATGGCGATTTGGGGCACAATCCGATTACAGTCAAGTGCCATATTTTGTAGCAAACCAGCCATGCATTTTTCGTAAACATCTTGTGCTTGCTTAACTGCATACTCAAACGCCATCCTCCGTGAATAATGATTACTGGTGGAGCTAGCCAAAGGCGGCAGCTTACTAGCGGAGTCGTGACTTTTAATTGCTTCTTTTGTGTTAAAACCGCGAACATCGCTGCCCGAGGCGACACTTGGAACGAAATGCGTGTTCTCATTTTGAAGACTTCGGTGAACCAGAATTTCCCGATTCGAATCGGTTTTTTCTCGTGGGCAAGGCGGTGACATTTGAAGATTTTTTGAACCGATGCATCTTGTAGTCGGCATTGAAGCGCCATTAGGAGTTTTAGACACGTTTATATTTGGAATGTGCAAAACAGAAACGTATCTAGGCTGTCCGCCATCTGCGATAACTTCTTCATGTACAGGCGAACGCATTACTTGATTTGACTCAAAATTATTACAATCTATTAATAGACAAGTGGATAACACCAAAATGAAAATTAAGCAAATCACATAGGCAGTTTCAATCGAACGGTAATTTTACTTGAAATCAGTGATTCCCGGTTGCTCGATAAAACGATATGAACGGGTGTGAAAAATTTTACGAAACACATAAATTAGCAATCAGCCACACACAGAGAGAATTTTTCCGAATCACACATAATTAATTGTGAAAGATACTCCGTTGCTTATGACGTAATCGAACGAAGCAGTGAGACGTGAAATAAGTGATTTTAAGCAAACAGAAATGGACAGCGATGCAATAAAATCGTAAGAGGTCAAAATTGAGAATAAAATTAGTTGACGAATAAACAGAATTAGAAATGTATGGTTTGTGAAAAGGCATACAGAGAAAAAAAAACATTATAATAAACAACTTGAATTTTTCACAATAATGCAATTACTCAATAATTTCCTTCATTATTAGATTGATAAATTTTTATATGCAAATTGAACCAAATTGTAAACTAATTAAATATACTTTATTGTGGAGAAATAACATACACGAAACTGTGTACTAGGTATTGCAAACCAAGTAACAAGTTCGATCACATTGGACCTGAAATATTCACCAAAGCCAACATCCATGACGGGTATAATTCCATGTACACATCCATTCTGTGGTTACTGGCAAATCATCAATTGTACCCCGTACTAAGCTCCATACTCACTAAATGTTTGATCAAGAAATGTAGGACAATTGAACATTTGGAGCTAACTTCATATAAATACCTCAGCAATGGGACTCCAATTCGAACTCACTATAAATAATAAATACTAAAGCCGTAAAGGGTACCAACATATATGTTTTCGAACTTCCGATTCTGTACCGTGTACCAACACAATATACTTCAAATTACTGAGGTTGTACAATCTACGAACAGAATGGTTTTCAAAATACCCTCGGAATCGCGAAAGCCCATGTGTTAGTACTCTTTGCAGGCTCGGTATATATTTCATATATATATATATATATATATATATATATATATATATATATATATATATATATATATATATATATATATATATATATATATATATATATAGTGAGATGAATTAAAAGCGCTCATTGTCGAGCACGTTTTAGGAAGTTAACTCAATTATTGCTCGAATGCACATTTGTATAAAAGTTTTTATCGTCCACCTGCCCCATATTCTTGACCAAGTAAAAAGTGGGTATAGGGTTTATGATCGGATCTTATTGATAAGTCACCAGTGAACACGAGACTTGTGAGTACACAACGTTACACCTTCCGTTCATACTGAATTTTGTATAACCTTTAGGTCCTATTTTAACTAAATTATCGCAAGGTACGTAATAGCTAATACACAAATATTTTAAACAAGCATGAATGTTCAAAAATATTATGTTTTTTGCCGTGAATAATATAGGAAACAACGGGATAAGGCACGGAATGTGCACCAATATATATATATATTGTGCACATATATGCACATATATGCATGTTTACAGCCAACCTGACATAACTAGAGACAAATTAGGTAATTTAGGCCTAGGACAATGTTCATAAAGACATCGGTATATTCTTTTACTACTATGAAAGCTAACGTGTAAACTAGTAGTCATTTTCGATAGAAGGACATGAAATATTTCAACTACACGTTTTAAAAGGCAGTAGTTGACAACATTGGTGGAGAAATTGAAATGAAATACTTTTTTACAAACGGATTTCTGGTTAGTTGGTAATAACGGTACATCCGACAAGGCAATTCATTTAGAATTTACCCAAGGAAGTAAAGTGATCAATTCAAAATCTTATTAATTTAAATTGTAGAATTGAAGCTGCGGTTTGTCCTATCAGAACATTGTGAACCATTGAGGAAATAATACACAGCAACATGGATTTTGTGCTTAAATTTCTCATAAGTGTGAATTTTCTTCCACGATTTCTCCAGTTTCAAATCATGAAAATGAAAATTTTATCAATTGATGCTCAGGTTTCATTGAAAACGGCATTTTAAATGATTATATCGACGGGAGAGATAGGCTTTTCTAAACCACAGGGCGCACTAAATTTGTATATGTCAAAATCATAAACTAACCAAACTTTCTATTGCATTAAGGTTAAAGTTATAACCATATGATATAGCATAGTTTATGCCTTCTACGCTAGGTAGAATCTTTGAACTTGTGCGGACTGTCGCATCCTTCAACTAATCAGGTTTATACGTTATCTAGACTCATAATTTTAGCGCATTATGTGAAAAGGTATTGAAGTGCAAGGATCAACAAAAATGTCGTTAGAGAAATTTTTTTCGATTATTTAAAACGATAAAAAGATCGAATATGGATTGCCAAAAAGTGTTCTGACCAAGGTGATTGGAGCCTTCGCGAAACAAAACGTATCGCATAGCATTTTAAGCATTTCACAGCTATTCACCAGAATCAGGCAACAATGAAGGCGCTGACATTTAAAACGAAATTAATCTGGCTTGTTGGACTTACTACAAAAATAGTCAATATTTGAAACATGCGAGTTGGCTTTGAAGTCGCAGTCGAAGATTTTATATGAAGCTAACTCCATTCCTGCTTGAATACACATTTCTTCGGGAGATTGTATCGTCCAATTGTCCCACATTTCTTGACCAAATATATAGTGAGTATAGGGCGTAGTACGAAACACACGGGTCCATGAGATTATACCTTTCGTTCATGCTGACATTGGATTATCCTTCTGGTTCTACTTTTGACTAATTTATTACTAGGTGTGCAAATAAATAATACGCAGTACATATAGAGAGATATATATATATATATATATATATATATATATATATATGAGCTCTCTTCTAACAAAAACAATATAGAACCATGGCGTAAGTATGTATAGGTGTTGCGGGAATCCTAGTAAATAAATAGTCTATTCAGACTGTAGGATAAACCAAAGGCAGCATGAACGGAAAGTATATTCTCATGCACATTCGTTTCGTGTTTACTGGCGACTCATCAGTAGGAGCCGGTATTATGCCCTTTAACCACTATATATTTTGGTGAGTAATGTGGGATAATTAATTTTTTTTAAACCAGAGTGAATATATTACTCAATAAACAAAAGGCATATAATGTTACACAGGAAGCACCAAACAAGGGCATAATAGAAACGACTCCAGTAGGACACCAAATAGACAATAGAGGAATACTGCGTGGATTCTTATGGGTTTTCGCTAAAAACGTGTTTAACGTAATGTGAATGGGTTTCTTGCGTTTAAGTATCATTAGATCATCGAATTCACCTTAATTTAAGAGGGAAATCCTATTCAGGGCAGATTATTTTTCCGGCTGCCTGTTATGTTACAGAAGAGAAGGAATGATTGCAATCGCAATTCAGTATTCCAACGACAGTCTATAGGGTGGTAGCCTACCTAAGTTATTGTCAAAAGATGGTCGTCTTTGGATAATGCCAGGAGTTAACCGACATTAAGACTGTGGATTAAGCAAGAGAAAATAAGTAAAGTGTTTCTCTAAATCAGCATATTTTCTCGTAGATTCATTCATGATTGGCTGAGGAACGTATTCTTATTGTACACTTGATTAAATCCCGCTATATACGGATTTTGTTTTATCTCCAACGCAAAGAACATCATAAGAGTTTACAAATGTACTACTGACTTAACGAGTTTAGAAGATACCTTTTAGAAAATTGCGCAAGCATAATAAATGACTATTTGGAACATTGAAAGCCAAAACGCCATGTCCCGCTATCTAGAGCATAGACAATATTTTGAGCAATAGCATAAAGAATGGTTGTTCTAAAGCAGTTTGGTTATAGTAGAACTTGAATCAAATGATGCAGTAAACAGTCTAGCAGCCGGCCAATGTTACCTTCAGCTTGACCTCTTTTTTAATGCCAAAAAATATCTGGGCCATAACTATGTCATTGTATGGTTTTACAGAACAGCCGCCTACACCTCATAGAAAAGAAACATTTGACAGTTTACTGATGGAAAAATAAGCTGCTATTTATCTATTGTCTAGAGGGCTGTTTAAAAACCCACAATCAAAAGAATCTACGCTCACAATGAAGAAAATGAGATTAGTCAAGAAAATTTGCTTCATTATACGATTTCGTGGGGTAAAAGTGAATCCAATGACAAAATATTCAATTCAGCAAAAGGCAACTTCACTAAACTCATGGTAACTTATCAGAATATTCAGCAAATCTAAGCACGTGCGCGGCAATGTATTTGGTAGAAAATATTTGCTTTTCGAACACCTCTAATGACTAGCCTCCCAAAAAAGGGGATAAATTTAATTTTTTACTATAACATGCATCAATGAGATATGAAAGACACTGAATAACCCTACCGATAGATTTAACCATTGCTCCACAGCCCAAAATGAGCGTAAACAAAAAGCGTCACTTGATCAATGAAATTAATGAAAAAAGTTCTTGCTTAGAAACATGAAATCCTTTCCAATAAGCACCAAAGGTCTGGCATATTTCAGTACAACACAACACAATATATCATATGACACTGATTTCGAATGGTTGACAACTTTTCACGTAACAATAACATATCCAGTGTTTTCATAATATTTGAAAGCATGTGTTCACTGAATTATACCGTTTGTTCACGCTGATTTTAGCCTATTATTCTGGTTCTATATGAGATAATTTTATACTAGTTACGCAACACCTGATACATAACAGCATATAATTTAGTTCTTCAGAAACACAAATATATAATATTTACATTTTGCATTCAGTGATTCCATGATTAGTACGAAAGAGTGATCAATGAATAATCAAACATTAGTGGCGCTGGCGGTGATAACAATTACTTTAATCAAGGTTGCGCTCTTGAAATAAACATCTGACCCATTATGTTCATGCATTGATCAATATAAAGTAATCATTGTATAGTGTGGACACAATTCATCCAGATGACCGGTTTCGTTCTTATTGGGAACTCATCACGTACTGTGCAGAACTTGCCGCGGACAAATCTCGAACCAGGTCATATCCGCTTTGGAATCTGTTATTCGAACCACTGAGCCATCCTGTCGCATACAACGCCCAATTTTCTGTTATATACTAAATACTGTTTCTTTGTTAGCCTCTCCTTTAGGTGGAGATTATATAGCATACCTTTGGCCATAAAGGTCTACCTAACCAACCATAATCTGTCATCATAGAACAGACACCACACAACCTGGGGTCCGCGGCAAACTCTGGACATTACGTGATGAGTTACCAATAAGGATGAAACCCGTCTACTGGATGAATTGCCTTTTATACACTATACAATACTTGGTTTATATTGACAAATGTATGTACATAATGGGTCAGGTGTTTATATCAAGATCGCAACCTAGATAAAAGTAATTGTAGTAACTGATGTCAAATTATAGGACTTTGCCGAATTATAAGGTATTCAGAACAGCTGTTATTTTCAATTTTGATGAAATTTAGCCCATATTCAAAATCTGGATGTTAGCACCGAGTACAAGTTTGGTACGTGGTGCCAACCTCGAATATTGGGTTATCATTAAGCGCGAAGCACATGTATACGTAAGATAAGACCTTTTACTCATGCTGACTTTAGCATATTCTTCTGTTCCTAATTGAACTAACTTGTAACTAAGACCGCAGTACCTAACATACAACTGCATATAGTCAATGTTTGACACATTAGTATACATGAAACAGTATGTCTAGTGCTAATTAATGAATTCTATACCTTACCAAGAGGTTAGTAAAGGAGAGTAAGTCAGGATGTGTTAAATTATTAATGTTTACTTTTAAATAAATAAGAAAATTACTGAGAGATTGAAGCTATTCAGTCAATGCTGCAGCCATCTCATTGGGAGTTCGAGTACATAAGGAATTAATAGATTAGAAAATATGTCTCATTGCATTCATACAAGTATTTAATCAAAAAACGGAGAGAACTAATTCATTATTAAACAGACACCAGACTATATGGGGAAGTGGTATTGAGATGAACATTTACATAATTAAACGAACATTGGTTGCGCGGACGGTGATAATTATTATAAGCATGGTTGCGATCTAGATATAAGCACGTGGCCCATTATTTACTTACAAATGTCAGTCCGCGGCAAATTCTGACCAGTACGGACGAAACCGGTCTACTGGACGAATTGCCTTTTCTACACCATACAATTCTTAGTTTATACTGTCATATTTAAGTAATTATTGGATCAGGTGCTTATATAAAGACCACAACCTTGATTATAATAATTGTTATCACCACCCGCGCAATCAATGTTCGTTTAATTATATAAATGTTCATTTCAATACCACCTCCCCATGTAATGTGGTGTCTGTTCAGTAATGACAGATTGGGCATGGTTAGTTGGAACTTTGGGTCTAAATGGATGCCATATGAGCTCCACCTAAAGGAAAATTGACTAACCAAGTTACATCAGTTAGTATATAACTGAAAATTGTGTGTAGTGTAGTGTGCGGCAGGATAGCTCAGTGGTTAGAGCACCAGATTCCAAGCAGACGTGCCCAGGTTCGTATCCTGTCCGCGGCAAATTCTGGCCAGTACTTGATGAGTTCCCAATAGGGACGAAACCGGTCTACTGGATGAATTGCCTTTTCTACACTATACAATTCTTAGTTTATACTGACATATGTAAGTAATTAATAGGTCAGGTGTTTATATCAAGACCGCAACCTTGATTATAATAATTGTTATCACCGCCCGCGCAACCAATGTCCATTTGATGTAATAGTTAGTTTGAAAATGTCTCCAAAGTGAAATATGTTGATATTATCCCACGATATCGCATACTTGTTTCTGGCATAGTGTCTACAGCCTTACATTTAAGCGAACAACAACAGAATTTAATTTAAATGTGCAGATCGGAGAAAAGAACTACTGTGAAATGGTTTCCTATAGTAGACCACTATCGAAAATTAATTTTTCACGAACAAGCTTCGCAATTAACTTTCAAAAATCATCAACACCAGAATCTAGTTGGCAACATACCGTTTATTAGGCGTTGGAGTGTTGCTTTATATATTTTTACTGGCCGAAGATTTGGTCAATCATCATTTTTCTTCTTCTAAGAGAGTGTGCGTGCTGCTACGATTTTATTTGAGAAAACGTTGGACAAAAAACAGCATGACTGAAATAGCCTACACTCTGCTAAGTGGCAGGCGGAAAACGCAAGTGCTGTTTGCCAGTAATGATAAGATGGATTTTATGAGAAGTCGCATTTGCATTCAAGCTAGCGACTTGCTAAACATTATTATTAAATTATGCGCAAGTACCTAGTACTGGCAATCATTCACATACCTTTTAGTGATTTTTTGTAAGTGCGTGAATTTTGTGAATAATAGTACAAGGGTCTGCTTGATGTACCCTGTCTGTAGGCATAACTTGCGGAAGTAGATGCGGCTTCACCTTCAACAAAATTGTCGACAACTGTTGGTGAATTTGGATATAAATGAACATCCGAATGATGCTGACGGTACGAAGGAACTAAGCTAACTGACCGACCAAATGTGGAGTTTGCTCTATCTTGTCGATACTGTGAAACTACAGAGGCGAAATTCTGTGAGCCTCCCCTGTTAGAATTAACAGAAACGGTTTCTCTATAGCTTTGGAAAGCATCTTCCAAACGAGGATGTCTGACAGCAGGACTGGGTTGTGGCGTAGACGAAATTCCATAAGTCCCGGCTGCTTTTGAGGGTAACGGGTGTGTTTTCGGTATCTGGTTGGCTGTTTGAATCTGTCGTGAATTGTATCCAACAAAACGCCTATTCTGACCAATCACCGTGGATCGATTCGAACTAATGCTAAGTGGCCTGCCACTAGCACCTGACTGCTGTGAGATCGAACGATTGCTGTTACCATAGTTATTCAATAAATTAGATGTACTCCAATTTACACTGGATTTTAACTGTTGCAATTCAGCTGGTAAATAGGAGATGCCATTTATCGACACGTTTTGGCTTGAAGGTAATCTGCTGCCGTTTATGTTATAGGAATTACTGGAGTTGCGGTTTTGAATTGCTGCATAATTCTCGAAAGGTTCTTGCTGTTCGTTTTTATTTCTGCTTTTGGGTCGAGCAGTTGGACTATCTGGAATGGGCCTTGATGGCATCTGTTTGTACATGGGATACGATAAATTCGCGTTGTCGACAAATGAGTTTTCTTCGGAAACATATTTATGCTTAGGTAATGCACTATAACTCCCATCATCTTTAGAATAATTAACATTAAACGACATCAACGCTCTTGGACTCATTTTACTGTTTGTATCCTCTACTTCAGACGGCAGCTCAATACGTCGCACCTCATCAAGATATCGATCCCTCGATTCACTATCCATACTGGCCAATTGATAGTCAAGCAAACTCATTCGACCCCTTTCTCCATTGAACAAAAGACGATTTGCATTGTGAGTCGCTTCAGTAAACTTGGAAGTAGGCATACTTTGCTTTGCAAGCAGTTCATAATTTGTAAAATTCTCATCAATCGATTGCAAGTTCTGGGCTCTAATTGAATTTCTCATCGACAGTTGAGTGTTTCCCGGCACCGGACTTGTCGTTTCGGAATGCCCAACACTAGTTGGGTGCACAGCATGTTCTAGAATATGCCGATTATACTCATTTAATGGGGAATTAGGCCTAGCCCCCTGATGAAGGACATCGATTTGAGAAACCGGTGCATCACCTGTTTGATGCGATTGCACTTCATTCGACAACATTTCGTTAGTAACACTAGTACTGCTTCCTGATGAGCTGGAGGTAGCGGAAGAATTTGTTGACTCTATTTCAATTGTATTTCCTGCCGAACCACACATCTGATTTTGACGTTTAAGGCTCAGATTGTTTGATTCCCCGCTAGCAGAAAATAGACTGTTCTGGCACAGCTGTTTCTCGGCTTTTTTGGCGCGTCTTTGCTTCTCCTTGTCAAACATTGTGCCTCCGCTTGATTGGCAGTATTTGCAAAAATCATCATGACAATCGCGTCGACGGTGCCGTGCCAAATGATTATTCTGTGACTGTTGGTGCGTCCATTGGCTATGCTGACTAACACTGTCTAATGGCGAGTTGAGATTAATGCTAGTTTGACTAAGAGAGTGCATCTCCATCGGAAAATCCTGCAACACAGTTTCCAACAATTGTTCGGGACGCGGCAGAGATGCATGATTTGCAGCTCTATCCGGAGACGTAGGCAACGAAATTCGATTGTCTGATTGAGTAATTCGTGGCATAGATGCACTCTGGCTACTGTTGTCAAGTCGGCTGGGTGATTGATAATTCGAGCCACCGCTCGTTAGGTGAACAGATTTCGGCATCAGCATGTTTTGTCGCTGGTTCTGCGAAGAATTCGTACGCTGTCCGGCTATGTTAGAAGCACCGTATCCAGCGTCTAAGTTACCATTGCCCAAATGAGTCACATCGACTGGACTTGTGTGGTATGCTATGGAAGATGACAAACTTTGTGTTTGTACAGAAGAAGAATCGAGAGTGGCTGGAAACTGGAGTGACGTTAATGTTCTCTCCGAATTTGCTGTTATTTCCGCATCGAAATGCCTATTTGGTATTTGACCTATACTTGCGGATGGCTCGCAGATATAATTCCCGGGCACGCCTTTAGAATGCCAGAAGTTTTGCCTTTCAACACCGGACGCAAGGTGGACTGATTGCGCAGTGTCACCGAACATTTCTGCATTGTCCAATGCGTCTGGTAGAACAACTTCCAGTTTTCCATTAATTTCAGCCATGTTGCTCCGCTCACCACACGCTACTTTTTCGTTTAAAAGAAATCAATTTATTAATGGTACTCTAGTTGGAGTCAGTTGCCTCTAGTTAATCGAATTGTGTCTTCAAACAGGCGCAAATGGCCAAATGGATTACCAAACTTTTTAGCATCGTTAAGTTGAAGTACCTAAAAATTGTAACACAAAATTTAAAAAAATATCGAAATAAAGATGATTTTCAATTAAATTGATAAATACACATATTTGAGAATTTTTTATTTTAACACTTTAAAACAAAGTAGCCAATAAAATTGTACGACAGTCGACATTTACTGACAATAGTTCCTAAACGCGAAATTTTTAACATAGTTTACGCAAAAGCATACAAAATTCAACAAAAGACGTTATAAATAACCAATTTCAGTTGTTTCTGTTGTTTTTTCTGTTGTTGTTGTTGTACTTGCTGCTGATAAAAATGATTTTAGATATGTAGAAATTAAATTTCATCCGAATAAAGGCAATTTTAAATCAACGAGGAAACACAAAGAGCACAAACTGCATTTTAGCCTCGGCCTACTAATCAAATAATTGTATCGCTTAATAGGCAATGAGAGACCTCAGCGCTATTTCCAAGATACTACCGAATAGGCCCAGATTGGCTGGACTATAACTTTTAAAAAATTGATCAAATGTCCGCCAAATATCTTTCACTAGACAACATCAAACAAATAAAGGCAATAAAATTCTACAGTCAGTGTTGGTGCGGTAGTAATTTTAATTTGTTATTGAGCAAACAATCCCATTAGACAACTAGTCGAACGGCCGGCGGTAGTTTTGTTATGTCAACTGACGACTGGTTAAATACAATGGGATTGGTGTTTACTTCAAACTCGCAAACTTGATTTAAAGAACATCAAACAAAGTGCGTAATATTTTTTGATTACACATTTAATAAGAAAAGAAAGACTAGTTTGGGGAAAAACATAATAAATATTATTTTTTCAAAAAATATTGCAATATAATTTCCGTAACTGATTTCTTTGATGTCTTTACTTGAAATATCTAAACAAACAAAAATTACTATAGGGAAGTTTTATTATATATATATATATATATATATATATATATATATATATATATATATATGTACAGATAAAATAAAATTTGATAAGACAGAAAATGCAAATTATCAAGTTTCGTTTTTATAAGCCACTTTACTAAAAATTGCCAAAATTTCTGCGGGCGGGGCTCTAACCATGGAACATTTATGTCAGTCTTGAAACTACTCGACTGTACTACTAAAGCTGCGTGCACCATGAACTGTTCTGTTAGATAATAAATTTCATTTATGGAGCAGTCTCTCTTTCAGGTGGAGGTTATATGACACCGATTTTGATCTATACTTCTAACTTGCAATCCAAGAGATCTTATTATAGGACGGACAATGCCACCTGGGAAAGTGGATAAAATAATCATGGAAGAATTGTTGTTACATAAATATTTCAGTACAAACGAGGCATTGGATAAAGTAGCAATTGGAGATAAATAAGTAAGACATTCAATAATTATTTAAAATATCTAAGAGAAAGCTCTTTTATAAATATATATGGCCAGTATCTGAAATAAATGCGAAATCTTTTAATAAAATTTATTGCATAAGTTTTATATTTGACACAATCTGTCTTTAATAAATTGCTATATATGCGTCACTCTTTTAATTCTAGATAAAATTTGAATCCAAAAGGTCTTAGTTAAGTAAGTCAATATTTTAAAGGTCATGTTGCGTAATGTTCACAGAACAAAAAAAATTCTGAAGAAGGAAGAGAATTTTTAAAAAAATGAAATATTTATTTAACTATCTACGGTGGTAATAATTATCATGAATGCGCATTATATGTATTGGAAAACTAAATAACAAATCTAAAACATTTACTTGACATTTACACCTACAGCGCGTATAACTAAATAATTCATTCGTATTATGGCAAAAATATAAAAATCGCAAATCAATTAGTACAGTACAAATTTCCCTACCCAGACAGACCACATCCAACGGAAAAATCACAAATCTTGTTATTGATTTCTGAAAAAAATTATCAAAACTCTACACAAACATACTGGTATTCAATTATGTATTTGGTATTTCCTACATAGCAACAGATTAGTTCCAATAAGACCAAAACTATTTTGTTACTATGTACGAAAATCCTTTTATGCAATTGCATAAATATTAAGTCCCCGCGACGTGGAAAATATAGCATATATTTTTAATCGGATGATGAAAGATGTTTACTCCAATCAAGGTTGCGAAATTAATATAAGCACCATACCCATGAAGTATCTACATATGTCAGTATAAAACAAGAATTGTATAGTGTAGAAAAGGAAATTCATGCAGTAGACCAGTTTCGTCCTTATTGGGAACTCGTCATGTACCGGCCAAAATTTTCCGCGGACAGGGCTCGAAATATGTTATCGATTAAGAAAACAGTAGAGATATCTGTGGATGTAGCAGGTACTCCGAATGGTTACCTTTAATCAAGGTTGCGATTTTGATAAGTATTGTATAGTGTAGAAAAGACAATTCATCCGCGACAAATTATGGACAGTAGATAATGGGCTCGCAATTAGGTTGAAGCCGTACTATTGGATGAATTGCCGTTTCTACACTACACAATACTTAGTTTATACTGATAAATGTATTTACATAATGGGTCACTTTTTTCATATAAAGATCGCGATCTTTATTAAAGGTAATTGTTATCACCGCCCTCGCAACCAATGTTCGTTTAATTATTCAGAATGGTTGTTATTTTCAGGTTTATGACATATTGCCTATCGACAAAACAATATTATTGGTACTCTTTACTGGTTCAACACATATTACATTACTATTAATATTTACCCCAGTTTTTCGAAAGCTCCTTGCTGCTTATTTGTTCTAGTTATGTAAATAGTGCTGCATGGAACTCCGAGAAACACAAAACTATACTTACAATCAAAAACCGTGCATCTCTCTATTATTATCAGAGCTCGTGTCTATCAATATATGAATGACCCCTCAATTATAGGCGTGTGTTTATGCCTGTCGGTTCGTCTGTGAACATTTAGTTTTAAGCAAGAAATGATAAGCTCCCGCTATGCCTGTATCATTATCTATGATTAATAGAAATTTGATCAATGAGGAATTTGTCATTTCTTTTCTTTTGACTGCTTTTATGAGTGGCAATTTCTAAACAAAACAGTTGTGCCAAAATTGTTCAACATATGGTAAAAAGCTTTACTCAAGGCTAATCAAGTAAATGTAATTCAGTGCTAGGCGGAGTCATAATTACTTTTTGCAACGTCATACTCATGCAAAACGCCTGTTGTTGGTACCATTTACTGCGTCAGTACAAATTTTATTTCCTATGAAGCCACACCGTATAAGAAATTATTTGACATTTACTAAATCGCTGTTTTAGTCGAAATCAATGTCAACGTTTATTACCTCAAATACCAAACTATTTGGAGGGATGTTACGGGAAACTCATGCATACATTAGATTGCGCATTTTGTTCATGCTGGATTTAGAAGAACTTCGTGATGCTTGTGGCCTAATACATGATTGTATGAGTTATTTGCGATTGGTTAAATAAATTGGGGATGGTGTTTATTACAAATTCGTGAACTTGATTGACAGATTTATTGAATAATAGGACGGTACCGTCCTATTATTCCACATTCTTTGACCAAATATATAGTGGTTAAAGGGCGTCATACCGGCTCCTACTGATGAGTCGCCAGTAAGCACGAAACGAATGTGCATGAGATTATACTTTCCGTTCATGCTGCCTTTGGTTTATCCTTCTGGTCACAACTGAACTAATTTGTTACTAGGTTCGCAAAACCCAATACATACTTGCATATATATTAGTTCTTCGCAACAAACAGTATTTAACTGTAATATATTGAATTGAATGATGTTATGCTTACCGCGAAATGTGATAACTGATATCGATGAAGGCCAGAGTGTATGGTTTAACTGGAGTAACAGGTGTTCGGATATTGTTGTAATTCTCAATTTGGGTGAACTTTAGCATAAATTTATATCCATCAGGTTGGTATCATGTACCGACTCGGAAACCATAGTGCTAGTATCCGGTACTCATCGATTTCAATAAAGGTATCAGTTACTAACACAATAGCCATAGTGTTAGTATCCTTTTCAGACTCGGTATATATATTATATAGTGTGAGTTAGCATCGAAGTCGTATTGTCGTTGACTTTAGATTATGTTAGCTTCACTATTACAGGTTTACACATTCGTCTAGGAGATTGTACCGTCCTATTATTCCACATTCGTCTACCAAATATGTAGTGGTTAAAGGGCGTAATACCGGCTCCTACTGATGAGTCGTCAGTAAGCACGAAACGAATGCTCATTTTGTTTAGAATTTCTGTCTCCGTACGTGTAGCTGCGTTTTCTCTTTGTTTATTCGTCGAGTTGTTTGGCAGCTTTTGGTCTTATCTGGATGCTAGTAAATTGTTATTGGATGTTGTGATTCTCGAAATTTATGGCCATTATAAAAAGGCCAAGAATCACACAATCCAACACCAATTTACTAGCATCGAGGCAATACCAAAAACACCCCCTCAACTAGACTCAACGAAATTCGATCGGATTGGCAACAAACTCAGGGGGGAAAATGCAGCTACACATACGGAGACAGAAATTTCGAAACAATGTGAGCATTCAAAACTGCAATCCGCATCTGGGCCGTTACAAAGGGGAGAAAACAAAATTGCGGAACAAGACGAAATGAAAGACTACACTTGGGAGCATAAAAATTGTAAAAGTAACAATGTATGTTGCCAGGTAAAAATCGACTACAAAGAAAGATTTTGTGCACATTCATGACTTTGAAGTCCACAGTTTAATACGTTAACTGGAGTAAGTGGTGTTCAGAAATGGTTGTAATTCTCAATTTTGATGAAATATAGAATACATTGAAATCCATCATGTTGGTAACATGTACCAACTCGGCTACCATAATATTAGTACCATGTACCATTTCGATACAACAATGTTGGTATCGGGTACTGACACGATAGCCATAGTGTTGTTATCATTTACAGACTCAATATATATATATATAGTATATATATATATATATATATATATATATATATATATATATAATATAGAGTGAGTTAGCGCTGAAGTCGCATTGTCAAGACCTGCAGGTTTCACATTCGTCTAGGAGATTGCACCGTCCTATTTTCCTACAGCCCGCACCCAAATATATAGTGGGTAAAGGGCGTAATTCCAGCTGAAACTGATGAGCCGCCAGTAAGCACGAAGTCGATGTGCACGAGATTATACTTTCTGCTCATTGTGTCTTAGGTTTATCCTTCAGGTCATAATTGACATAATTTGTTACTAGGTTCGCAACACCTAATAAATACTAACGATGCGAACAGTTGGTTAACTATCCAGCCATCAATACAAGAATGAACAGATATCAGACACCAATTGGTAATTCAGCGAGAAAGACGTTTACATGCAAACAGACACACATACATACAAATTTAATAATAATCTAAAACAATAAATAGATGTAAAATCGAATCAGATTTTTTGCCATCCATAACAAATGAAACTGAGAATGTATTATATATATATATATATATATATATATATATGTATACATATATATATATATATATATTATATATATACATATATATATGTATATATATACATATATACATATATATGCATATATATATATATGCCATATATATACATATATATATAGGAGAGAGACATATATATGTATATATATATATGAGTCTATTCAAAGCCAGCTGAAAGAGCGATATTTTAGAGGATCACATTAAAATAAGTAGCTAAATTCTTATAACGAATAGGATAAGAACAAAGGATTAAAAAGGTTGCCAGGTAAAAATCGACTACAAAGAAAGATTTTGTGCACATTCATGACTTTGAAGTCCACAGTTTAATACGTTTTTCTTTAGCAAACTATGGGTAAAAATAACAGTTGTGAGGTTCCCAATAAACAGCTATGTACGTACGCAACTCTAAGGCTTGAACTCGCCACTGGCAACATCAAAAGTTGTATTTGTATTAAACCTGGAGCCATGACCTCGCTTGGGAGACGAAGTCATCCAAATAATAATAATCTTATTTGCTGGCTTCCTTTCCAAGTCTTCATTTGTGCAATTGCAGATGAATTCACGATTTGACTCTCAAGAAGACTAGCGAGATCTAACTGACTAATAACTTAAGCGCGATATCTGCAAAAGTCGATGGCATAATGACAGGAGCCGAGTCGGTTCGTATCACGTTAACAAATCGAGAAATACCAGAATAATTCGAGAACTCTTGTTATCAAGCACAATATTCCTTGCAAGCAGTTTTATTATTCGATGTAATAATATATTTTACTTGTGACAGTTATGCAAACAACAGTTTCGATAGCTTGTCAATCAAGTTTTATTTCACAAAATACACAAGTTTACATTTAGCATAACAAACAGCCAATAAACAACTATTTACGAAGCGGAATTATGTCAGTATAATATACTTAGTCTTTAACTCCGCGTGACCAAAAAATTCATAACATTACGTAAACTATAAATGAACAACAGTTCGCTCAATCCTAGTGGGAGGTTGAGTTTGTGTTAGCATAAATATTCCGCAATCACCTGCCAGGTATGAAAAATATTAATAATGTTGAAAGGCCACAAATATTGCCACAAATTCGTAAGAGTCCAGTAGTGCCATCAAATAACCTGTAAGACCCATACAAAGTAACTAGTATCTGTGCTTATAACAGCGTATTTGGATTTATGATGATAGGCCTAAACTGTTTTGCTGCAATATTTGGTCAAGTTTACAACAAAGTTTCCTATTAAAACGCCGAATTTGGTTTTTATTTAAAGAATTACTCAAGTCAGTACTTCAAATTGCAAAGCTGATTTTCAAAACTACATGATGATGGCAATTTCACCTAAACTCGTCTTCAGAATAAATTTTTTTATATGCGCGTCGAAAGATTTACATTGGCTAATCTATTATCGATCTATTTAAGCGTACACTAGGTATGCTAAAATAGGGTTAGAATAGCAAAAATAGTTGTACTTTTACGCAAACAACCGAATTCGCGTGCAAAGAATAACTCCACCCAATGTTAAAAGCCATATAAATGAAGAAAAAAATGCAGCTAAGGTCTTCGATAAAGTCGTTTGATTCGATTTTTAAGTCTTCTCAACTATCGTCTAATTTGCATAACAAAACGCAACAAGATTGTCCTCGCGCTGAAGCCAAGTATTGAATTACAAATATATTTATTCTCAATTTATTTATTTTGGTAAGAAAATAACAGCAGAAATTTAACGTTGTGCAGTCTAGTATTTTCTTTTTTCAAATATCACTCACAGACCAACTCAATTTTTAATTGATTTTAGTGAATGCGCTTCAGCCAGTTGAGATACGAGACATTAACATTTTTTAAAAACAGTAAAGTTTGATGTTTTGAGGTAAAAACCAGCACTACTTTTCAAGTAGCTACAGAACTTAGCTAAATTACTTTTCATAATCGTTAACCGATCAACAAGATTAACTAACTAACGAGGAGCGAACTTCAGTTCTTCTTCCGTTCAATGAATTGTAAGTGATTGGAATGCATATTACACAATTTCTTTGCATTTACAGTTATAACTTCAATGTATCTATCACTAAATTCATATAAATTAAAAAATGAAGCAGCTAATAATTGCACAAATTATGATAACTATTAGTTTAGTCCGGTTGGTGGTCTTGGGATAAAACGTTTCCAATATTTTTAACTAGTTTTTAAACGTAACAAAACTACGTGTGTTTGCTTTCCGTTGGAAAAGTCTTCCGAAACCGGAAGTCTAAATATTCGGAATCAAATGGAGGATAGTGGATGCAAGCACTGTTTTGCGCCCAATTAGAACAAGGTAACTAACCTATTCCTTGTCGTGTATTGAAGGAAATACTATTTTTTCAGTCAAATAAATGTATTTTAAATCTAAATAACCATGTTGATTTGTAAAAGCTTCCATATAACCAGCATGATTGTATTTTAAGAGAAATAGTCACACGAAAAATTAGATTAGTGCTCACAAAACCAATACTCGGATATCGCATGTTAAGAAATAAGTGCAAACACGAAACATAGACTTAGTTAAAATTAATCTGATATCGAATTGTCAAATTGTCTATTTAAGAGCAATATTTATTCAAGAACATCTGAAGATACCAAAAGTTAGCCGAATTGTCCCTATAAGCCTCGTGTAAAATAGAGATAATTTAGGTTAATTTAAAATTTCATTTGTTCACCAGCCTTAAGGAAATTTATTATCATAAATTCCACAATGAATGAGCGATTGATGGAGTAAGTTGACCAAAATAATATATTTAATACGTTTTAAAATAAAGTGTTCAAACTTCGGATAAGCACCAAACCTATTATATTCAACCAATCACACAAAATATAGCTATTGCCAATCATACATACTGACGCCGTTCTATCTACCATAGTCGTAATAAGACTACCGAGGATACAACCGCATTTCATATACAACGTAATAAAGCCAGATGTGCGGCTCTCACCTATAATCGGATGCACAGTTTCGATGCAGTTCTACACAGCAAGTAGTTAATCGATATTATATATATATATATATATATATATATATATATATATATATATAGATAGATATGATATTGAAAATCATATATGAGTCACTCATTCGGAGATGTCTCGTATACATGGTACCTGATTGGGGATATTGGCTGCACAGATTCTATGCAGAAAGCCATAAAAATGCCACGCTCCTGACTGTATAGAAATTGCATAGCTGACATTTCCAGTCAAGTACAATGTATGCGAGACTATTCGGGGTGAGTCTTATATTTGATTTTCAATACCATATATAAAAACTTCGGTTTGATACTCGCTAATCAGTTTGCTTTCGTGCATCGATGGTGACAACGGAAAGTCAAATACATGTGCACATCTGACTGGCGGTAGTTTCCTATTTTGGGCAACTGGTGGGATACAGGGGAATTGATGTTTATGTCAAGTTCGAAAGCTTAAATTAGAGAATTTTTATCACCATCGACGAAATCAGTGGCTGTTTAAATTTATAACAAACACAAGTGTGACGAAAGCCGCAAAATTTAATATTCGTGACGGCATAGTAACTGAGTGGTCGACATTTCTCGTCAAGTACAATTTATGCAAGGCTACTAGAGTTGAGAGCTGCATGTCTTAGTTTCCATACCTTGTACAGATATTTACGCTCTATCCTTGTTAATCAGTATTTGAAACTCCAGTATGTGTGACTGGCGGTATTTTTTCCATGTTGTGTGAATGGTTAGATATGATATGATTGGCGATTATAATAACTTCTCAAAATCGATTTCAATAGTTGTTATCACCATCCACGCATTTAGTGGTTGTTTAATCGTATAACGCATTGACTACATTAAAAGAAGTCTTTGCAATTCCGTTAAACACCAATCAGATTTGAATTAACAGCTCACATAACATCTTAATCAGTGTTAATAAATAACGTTTTTTTGGATTTTGAAGTCGATTTCGTTACTATGTCTTCTGGTTAAATTAAATTGTACGCCAAATTGCGCTCCTGAAATAAACACAAATCCAATTGTATTTATTTCAGGCGCGCAAACTCGATTTAAAGAATACGTACATTTAAATGAAAAACCTGTGGATTTTGATTTTATGTCAAGCTTAAAAATTGCTGAATACGTGCGTGTATTTGTAGGGGGCAGGTAAGGAGATGGGATTGGTTAACCACTAATACTTAGATTATTACGCAATTAAGTCAAACTCAGCTCCTAGATGAGTAACTACGCGTTGCACAGTTGCATGGTGCTGCAATCAGACTTATATTTCAACTTACAAGACGATTATTATTAAAGTGAAAATATTTCTCTGCCCATATGGTTTCTGTAGGCGCCATTTGGCACAGGCATAAGCTAAACTTTAGAACTAATAAGGCCAACTTAAAATTCACGTGTTAAATTATTATTAAATTAAAATTATTGAATTTGTTTAACAAATCTTCTAAAAGTCTTGAGCTTTTGAGAACAACGAATAAAGTAAATATATAAGAGAGATAGTATTAGGTTTATTTGAACGACTTTGTGGTCAGTCCATATATTATAGACATAATCAGGTCATTCAGAAAAAAAGCGAATTAAGCATTGTACGTGAACCAGTCGTTTTACAGGAAAGGTAACCATTTAAATGAATTCCATATGAGAAATTATAATTTCAGTTAGTTTTTATAAGTCATATTTCTAAATATATAATAAATTGTCAGTATGCAAAATATTCCTATTATAGATGTCAGAACATAGAGGTTTCTCTGTATATAACATAAAAGTATACTCAGAAGAGCCAAACGGATTTTGACAGTGGTAGGTACTAATATCGCTTAATGGGCCTAAATGAATTTCGTCATTGTGCATTATAAGTTTAATCCAGTTAGCTTTCTTAAAATTAATAAAAATTTTATTTGTAACCAGTCATGCAACGTCGCAAAACTACCGTCAGTCACTGTCAGATACTTTTCATACAACCAAACGAACAGCGGTTGTGTGGGTGGTAATAACTGTTATATCATCAAGGTTATGATCTTGATGCAAACACCAGACCATTACGTACATACATTTGCCAGTATGAACTAAGCATTGTACAATGTCGAAAGAAAATCCATCCAATAGACAGCTTTTGTTCATATTGGCGACTCTTCACATAATGTCCAAAATTTTCCGTGGAAAGTGCTCAAACCTGGGCACATCTTTTTCGAAATCTGTTGCTCTTACCACTGAGCTACTTTAACGTAGGCTAAAATAATTTTTTAGTTATATACCAACTAATGTTTGTAGATTAGCCTTTCCTTTTAAGTAGAGCCTATATGGCATCTATTTAAACCTAAATTTCCAACTAACAACCTAAAATCATTCATTATAGAACAGACACCAAGCTACCTCTGGAAATGGTATTGTCACGAGCATGTATATAATTAAACGAACAATGATTGCGCGAGCGGTGATAACAATTTTTAAATCAACGTCTACTCGATGAATGCTTAGTTGATACTGAAAAGTGTATTTAGATAATAGGACTGGTGTAACATCAAGATCGCAAACTTGAATTAGATATACGTTATCGTCGCCCACGCAACTAATGGTCGTTTAATTCTATTAATGTTCAGTTGAATACCACTTCTCCAGGTAGAGCGGAGGCCGTTCTACAATGACAGATTGTAGGTTGTTAGTAGGATCTTTAAGCCTAAAGAGATGCCGTATAGCCTCCACATCAAAGGAAAATCTAATCATCCAACAATAGTAAGCATATAACTGCAAATTGTGTGGAACGTGTGGCATAGTGGCACAGTGGTTAGGGCAACAGAGCAGACGTGCCCAGGTTTGAGCCCTGAACGTGGCAAGTTCTGAACAGCACGTGAAGTGATCCCAATAGGAACGAAACCGTTCTACTGGATAAATGATTTTTTCTACACTATACAATCGATAATTACTAAAGTGTATAGAAATGATTACTATTTAAACAAGGTTTCCGTCCCGATAGAACAACCTGACCCATTATGTACGTACATTTTGCAGTATAAACTAAGTATTGTCTATTGTGGAAAAGGCAATTAATCCAGTAGACCGGTTTCGTCCTTATTGGGAAATCATCAAGTACTGTCCAGCATTTGCCGCGGACAGGTCTCGAGCCTGGGCACATCTGCTTCGGCAAATTCTGGCCAGTACGTAATGAGTTCCGAATAAGGACGAAACCGGTCTACTGGATGAATTGCCATTTCCACACTATACAATACTTAGTTCATATTAAAAAATGTATGTACATAATGGGTCAGGTGTGTATTTCATAATCGCAACCATGATTAAAAAGTTATTCTTATCACCGCCCGCGCAACCGAAGTTCGTTTAATTATATAAATGCATACCAATGAGTCTAATATATAATTCATCCATCTCTGCTACCAGACTCCTCCACAGTCTTGACTTCCCAAATAGGAAGTTATATTCTAACTTTTATTTATTGTTACTGCTGTTATTATAATTTTAGCTGTAGGTTTATTACTCAACTATGAAAATAATTGCTTATAGCGCTCCGCATAATATTGACAAATAAATTAACTGAATTTAATTAATTTGTGCTAGCGGTAGAATGAATGTAGAGCATCAATTCTACACTCACCATATGAACAAAGATAAAATGTTTATAAAAGAGTTCTATTTAGGTAAGCCTCACATACTGACGTGTTTAAATGACTTTTTAATCATTATAAAATCTTGGCGAAAGCCTGTTTGATAAAGCCTAAACAGAAAGATAGATATTTATCGTTATACTAAAAAAAATAAACTGGAACTCTCCAAACCAGCATTCCCTACATACTGTACTGGAAAATTACTAAAATATAATAAAGGATAAAAATTCTTTTAAAGTGTGAATTCACATGTTTCTAATGAGGAGAAATTTTGGGATTCGTATTAATTGCAATATTTTTTAGAAAGAAATTGTTAAAAAATTAGTTAGATAATCTTGGGTTCTGGTAGTTTCGCAATTCTATGTTAATGGTCCAAAACAATATGGATTTATATTTAAATACTGTTTATTGCGGAGAACTGGTATATATGCAAGAATGTAATAGGTGTTCCGAACCTAGTAACAAATTAGTTCAGTTGTGACCAGAAGGATAAATCAAAGGCAGCATAAACGGAAAGTATAATCTCATGCACATTCGTTTTGTGCTTACTGGCGACTCATCAGTAGGAGCCGGTATACGCCCTTAACCACTATATATATATATATAATCCCACATTCCTCGCCCAAATATATAGTGGCTAAAGGGCGTAATACCGGCTCCTACTGATGAGTCGCCAGTAAGCACGAAACGAATGTGCATGAGATTATACTTTCCGTTCATGCTGCCTTTGATTTATCCTTCTGGTCACAACTGAACTAATTTGTTACTAGGTTTGCAACACCTAATACATACTTGCATATATATTTGTTTAAAGTCTGCAAACTTAACTCAAATAGATGGCAAAATATTTATAATTTCTTAGTTGTTGAGATATAACATATGGAAAATATAACATATACATTTATAAATACGTTTTGACATACCTTGTGACAAGTTAGTTGTTACAGAACAAGGAGCGTAATATAAGAACGGCGTGAAGAAAATGTTTAATCTAGTTATCCTATCCGTTTCGTGTTTACTCCCTTCTCATCGGTAAGAACGGACACTACGCCCCAGACCCACCACGTATTTGGTCAAGAAATATGGGGCACTAGGACAGTACATTCTTTCGTACGTGTTCTGAACAACACGATTATAAAGCCAACTTGAAATATAGTCATTCACATTAAAGCATTAAAGCATACTCGGCATACATTATAAGCATCAACCCAGTGAAAGATACGAACATCATGGTTTTGGAGAGTATCCTGAGCAACTGTTATTCGATTGACATCAGTTTGATAACGCCACATCTGTCGTAAAAAAATCTTGGGTAATTGTAAATACAACCTGACGTGTCCTTGTGGTCATTTACACACCAACTTGTGCGTAAAGCAGCGGCTTTTCATCACAAATGCATGCAATTAAAGTTTTGTCAACCAAGTAGCCAAAATGTTAGTAAGCTTAGTTGAGTGATGTCAAGATAACTTCACAATGTGATGATTAATTTAGACTGAGAGCAGAGCGTGCAGCTTAATTTGAAGAAGATTATGCAAAGAATATTTTATTCTCTATCTCGTTGTTATCTAGTGTGCTTACAATATCATGGAGTTGGTATTTATTTCAGCGTTTGTAAACATGACATATACAGTGTGTACAATTCCTTATCGCACTGAGCATGGCAACAAGTGAACTTTACTGTAGTATTACACTTACGCGCATATGTCTAGGCCATTGCAAAAACACATGTCTCACATTACCTGAGCAATAATATATTGGACATATAATTATATATTAATTATTGCGTACACAGTATCTCCAGAATCATTGTGTTGTTGCTCTGTACAAGTTTTATGCACATAATATATCACCTGTTGCATGGAATTCGCAAGGATAAATGCTTTATATGAAGTTGATTAATACACATACCTATAGATTATTACACAGTCGAACAGTCTCACATGTAGTGGACAAATATACAGTGTTTATGGGTGTGGTATCAGACTTCCTGATGAGTCGTCAGTAAGCACGAAACGCACATGTACATGATATTATACCTTTAGTTCATTCTGTATTAGGCCTACCTTTCAGGCAATATTTGAACTAGTTTGTTATCAGATACACAACACCTAATAGATAATAACATATATTATTAATCTGCAATCAAGAAAATATAACAATAGTGAATATGCAAAATAACGACAATTCTTAATGATAGAAATGCACGATATAAAAACTGAATATGAAAACCGAAATGATGCCATTTGTTCATGGTACTATATTAATTAAATCGCCTCAAGAAACTCCGTTCATAATAAATGCGTGTACATTAGGTATTAGAAACTAAGAATATGAAATGACTATATCTAGCGTAACTATCACAGTGCAGTGGAACAGACCACTTAAGTTCTAATGGCCAGCTCACCTCAATAAGGCAGAACAACTAAAATCCATCCAACCGAAGAATATCTGTGTTCGATTTATTGAGCTAATTAGGTAGCTGAAATATCCTTAACATGATGTCTGTACTCAACAGAACAAAGTAGAAAAGGTAAAACTACTCACAGTTAAGCGTTTCACAGTTGGCATCCGCGATGGCACACATAAAACAGATGTACGCAATAGTTAAGAACAGTATTCCAATAGGATGTGGCTGTTTGAAATCAATAGCACGAGATGCGTTCAGTTAAGTGAGTGGTACCAAATGCATTCGTTAAGTCCAATAACGACATATCCATTATAGTCACGTACGAGCACAAAGACACAATATAAATATACACATAACCGTCCAGTTTAGCAATTTTGCGGCACTACCTCGATGAAAATAGTTGTTTTATTAGATTCCAAACAGATTTACATTTCGGTTATTAAGGGTTTTTTCAATTTGAGAGAACACAGGTGCACCGTTAAACGAGACCGTGACAGACACCGATTTTAGAGCACATGCACACTCGCATGCAATATCGATTTTGTAATTTACACGATCACCCGATTTCACTTCAATAAATGCACATAATAAAATAAGATTTGTGTAGTTTTCTCTAAGCGTGCATGTTTCTGCGATAACAACGTAACTGAGCCTGCTAGCAGGACCAACAACAGGGTTTGTTTAGACGCGTTTGTGTGTATTATTGTTGGTTAATATGGTATTTTGCCGACGCGGTATGTGAAAAATGGAGAAAGACATTGAGAAAATAAAATAATGGACGATATATATATATATATATATATATATATATATATAGACTCCAGGTAATGAGAAACGGACTTTAAACTACGTAGAATAAACTGCAAGCATAAATGAGAAGTGAGGCCCAACAAAGCAAGAAGGATTTTTCACACAAGCTGTGGTGGTTTTATTGGTAACCGTTTCGAGAAAGGCGGGAGTCACATTTATCGAAGGAAGCTATAAATTTTGCCATAAATGATCGCGTTTTATTAGTTCGAATCTGAATTCTGTGTGTGTTGGTAAAATTGTATGTTTTTTAAAATTTTTTTGTCTGTATGCGGGACGGGATGAATGCAACTTAATTGGAGCCAATATTTTCTAAGCAGACCAAGTCCCCTAAGGTATTAGCACATAATTGTTGAATCTATCAAAGTAGATTATGCGTAGTAATGAATATACATTGTGATCTGTGTGCACACAATAAAGGTAACGAATAGGTAGGGACTACCGAATAAACTTCTTTTTATGAACAGACACCACACAAGAGGTACCGTTCTGGCTCAATGTTGATAAGTGTTTGAAAATTGAAACCTGATGAAATAGAATTAATACAGGAAATACACTAACACCAATTGACACGATTATTTCGTTTAACTGCTACTGAAATTAATGCCGTTTTCTTTATAAACTTGTAAGAGAAAACAATAATTGCAAATAAATACACTAATATACACACAAACACACACAACACAACACAAAAGAACCAAAAACATCGCTTCAACGAGAGAGCTAGCACACTAATATATAAATAAAACATTATGCAAATTAATTTAGAGGAATGCATTAATAACACGTTACATGTGATAATCAGTTAATGATCTCATCACGATCATGTAAGTGCCAGTCTAGAATTAAAACGCTTGCTACACCATGGATAGAACTTAACAATTTTAAAAATTCATCTGTGCCAATACGTAATAATTTGACTAGGTACGCTGATTTAATTTAAAGACCTAATATAGTTGCGTATGCCAACTTATTTGCAAGGCGTTCAATAACCAAAATGTAAAATGATATTATCTGTCAATACCTCCATAAAGTTATACATCAGTTAATATGGTAAATGTTCCATGAACACATAAATCCAAACACCAATCTGTAAGCAATATACTTTAGTTTGCGTTTAGTTATGCACGCTTTTGTCTATATATGTACAAACCTACCTACGACACAAAAGCTGATCTAACTATTTATCTATTAATCTGTATTTGTGTCTTTAAATCTTTCTTTTCATCCATCTATCATTCTATATATATATATATATATATATATATATATATAATTCCTGCCTATCTATATACTTTTATTTAGAGATTTATCGATATATATTTATTTAGAATTCCAACATCAATTTACATAAACATATAGACTAATATATATGCCGATCAATTTACTGGTATATCGAGTTGTTGGTATAACTCACTATCTATCTATATATTTACATCTATCAATCTCTACATTTACAAAACTCTAATTAGAAATATATACATGTGTATAATCTTTTATATTTCCTGTCTCACATTTTAATTGAAATATCTGCAAATATATGTAAGATTCTATATATTTATATATATAATTATGAACTATTCTTTTTATCTAGATTGAACCTTCCTATTATATGCCTGCTTTCATTTAATTTTCATTTAAACTTGTCATTTAATCAACCATCCGTTTAAGCCGAATATAAACTTTCTCATATATATATAAATATATTTGTATATTTTCCTTAATTTAATTTGACGGTCTAAAACACATTTAAACGCTTATATGACTGTTAAAGTATCCTCATCGCCCATAAATTTATTCATCAGTTTTATCTGAATGTTTCTTTTTTTTATTTCGAAGGTAAATAAAAACAGATACATCAAGCCATGTGGTTTAATATGTAAATAATGTCAATTGAGCATGGTTATCCAACAAATTGTAAATTATCGGGCAAAGAACAATGGAAAATCTTGATCCAACGTCATTTTCAGTCAATCAGCTGATAAAAGGCTAAAAAATGAAGGGACAAGTGAGAACCCATCAATCGAAGCCAATAAGCAGAGCAACTGAAAACGATAAAAATTCAAGATTTTGCCGAGCTATGAGTTCTATCTTTTGTCCCGCACAAGATAAATGCGGTCAAATCCACAACAAGAAGGACAGCACTGCGCACGAAAGTTCATCATTCAAATTGTAAATTAATATATTTTGAAAGCAATTATTATGTCCACATATCCATATACATATCTTTATATCTATCTATCTACCAATTTTTCAATCAAACGATTTACTCTTCTCCTTGTGGAATTTGCAAGCTAATTTCTAACTGTAAATCAAATTACCCTTATTATTTAGTCTATTCTATAAAACTCTTTATTTGTATATTGAGGAATATTTTATTATATTTTGGTAGTTTTATCTATATACTTATCTAGCTCCTAAGTAATATGCCAATCTTTTAATCAATATCACATTCTTTCTTTCTATTTGTGCATTTATTAGCTGCAATATATATATATATATATATATATATATATATATATATATATAAACACTACTTAATCTATTTGCATACCAATAAAACTTTCTGGCTCCATACTTTAAAGTATTTTCCTTGAAATTATTATTAATGTAATAGTCTATCTACCTATTTATCTAGCATTACATCAATAAATCTCTTGTTTTTTCAAATTTTATACCTATAAATAAATGTTTTGTTTTAAAATTGGTAATGCTAGTCTCTGCTACATCTTTATGTCAGACATGTCGTTCACACAAATATATATATATATATATATATATATATATATATATATATATAATGGTTTATCTTCATAGCGATTATTAGAATTTCTGCCACATTCTGTAAATTGGTGTTTCCCTGTTTCGTTAATACTTGTTTACTTGGAATCTCAACCTGCTATCTAGAAATTCATCTGAAAGAAAACTATCTTATCCATACATGACATTAATAATAATTTACTTACGCATTAGTTTAAGAGCAGTTGCTATTGTGCATTAATAATGGAAATTGGAACATAATTATTGTGTTGAAGCATAACTTAATAATTAAAAAACGTGCCAATTAAAAAAGAACTTTTCTCGCCACATATGAACTCGACTGAAATATCTGGTTCATTAAATCAGAAAGTTAGGAATGCAAAGTAATAGAAGTTTGATTATATGCAAAAAATTATTATACCACAGACTGAATATAAAGACGTAAATGCAGTAGCACACACTGCAAATTTACATGATTATGTTTGATTCATATATAAATATCTTTCTTGAATCCAAATGTGAATAATAGACCACGCAACTGGCAGTTTCAACTTCTTGATAGAAAATCATTATGAAATCCGACGAGTTTTAGGTGTGATTTTTATGAAGAATATGCTTGGCATTTGATAAATTGAATCTAAAAATTTCGTACATTCAGATGTTGTTTAAATAAGAAATGATAATGAGCAGCGGGTATAAGAATCGGTCAGACGCAAAGTTTTACTTCTGCTGTTTAACGCACAATAACTTTTTAAATAAACTAAAAATCAATAAATAAATTATGCATTAAAAATTATTTGAAAAATTTTGTATCGTAAACGAGGTGCTGCTTGAATGTATGTGTCTCCGTATGTGCTTTTTTACTTTTGAATTGTTTGTGGTCACGATAAATTAAAGCATTTAAGATTGCTTCTAACGGTCGTGATAAGAAGTTTCGCCGAAAATTTGCGACTGCAAATAAAAGGCCGTAAGTACAGTCAAGCCAAAATTAAAGGAGAAAAAGTGGCAGAATTTATGTCGACTACTTCGATGTTTTTGTCTTTGGAAAAAGGAGGGTGGGTGGAGGAGTGTCCATATATGTGAACAGGTGTTCAGAAGTAATTGTAATTCTTAATTTTGGTGAACTTTAGCATAAATTTAGGAGATTATACCGCCCTATTTTCCCACATTCCTCACCAAAATATATAGTGGTTAAAGGGCGTAATACCAACTCCTACTGATGAGTCGTCAGTAAGCACGAAACGAATGTGCACGAGATTATACATTCCGTTCATACTGTCTTTGGTTTATCCTTCCGGTTATATTTGAAATAACCTGTTAGTAGGTGCGCATCACCTAATACACAATGTGAAGTGTTTGTTTTTTAAAGCTTATTATGATGAGTGAACTGAATAAGATGGCCTCCACAGGCCATCGAAATATCTTGAAGAAACAATACAACTGGAATTCAGTTTATGTCAGTCAAATGTTGTGAAATATAAGTGTCCTGTGTATTCTGTGAACTATGACTCTAGGTTGCAACTATTGGCTTTACAAACTTTATGTTTAAAGAATTTTAATTTACTGCACACACATATTCCACTTAAGCCAGTGGTCAGATTAGAACATGGAACCAGTCTAAAAGTGTCATAAAAACGGTACAAAATCGGAATTACCTGAAATTACTCCATCAATTGTTGGGAAGCTTGCAGATAAATTACTCTTGGTGTCTAAATTTTTCAGTATAAAATCAATTACCAGGTATAAGAACAGGAAATTTATCAGATATAACCCCTTTGTATACATTGAGCACTGAAATATAGAAATATATTAATTTTTCAATCAAGGTGGCGAACTTGATATAAACACCTGATCCATTATGTACATAAATTTGTCAGTATTAACTAAGAATTGTATAGTTTTGAGAAGGCGATTCATCCAGTAAACCGGTTTCGTCCTAATTAGGAACTCATCATGTACTGGCCCGAATTTTCCGCAAAAATGGATCGCACCTGGGCACGTTTGTTTCGGAGAGTACGAATCTGACTTACTTCTCAATCATGATTTTCTAAATTCCACGAACATCCAATTTTACCTATATAAGTCAAATTCTCCTACTCGAGATATGCAATAATCGTACATTATCCACAATTTTAATGCACTAAAGGGCCTTGGTGATGCTTTAAAAGTGAGACATTTAAATCTCCTTGACTTTTTACGCAAGAAATCCGTATAATTAAACCAAGAAGTTGAAAGGTTTTTGAATAATCTTGAATGACATAAAATTCTATAGCATGCTAAAAATTTAATTCGTGTCATTTCATGATGTTTTGATTTAAGCCTATACGAAGCGTCATGATTTGGTTTGTAATTTTGTCTTCGTTCGGTTCTCCGAACATTCTTCGTGTACTTTGGCAATTGGAAATTTGCTGCTTCGTGAAGAGGAAATACCCACCGTTCTGATTAAAGCCAAATCAACTCCTAATCCCTTCGTCGTCAGTACCCACAACACAGGAGGTTCTCAGTTGGTTGTGTGACCACAAGCCATCCTCGAACAGTCCACAGTACCGCTTACATTTGCTGAAATGTGACAAGCTCCCCATTGTGGACTCATATGTAGGATGATTGTAATAAAAAATTCAAATTAGCTTATTTAAGATATATTTTTGAAATGGATGTAACCTATTACCAGGATAATATTTTATTTTTATTTATTGCTGTAGAGACTTTTATATTTAGGATTCGACAAGCAAAATTATAGATAATTAGAGCTGCATGCAGACACTTAAAAATCTCGAAATTGGGTATTTGGCTTATTTAGCGTAAGAACACACTTTATAATTCTGTTACAAATATGACTGTCAGACAATACAAGATTGATTGTGCACTTTTACATACTATTTAAGACGGCTTGATTTTCAGACACCAGCTCATTTATAATTAAATCTAACAAAATGCACATATTTGAACATTGACGAATAAGTTGTTCGCAAATTTTTTTCTCCCACAGTGAACTAAACACCAGAAATAGCTGGAAAGAGGAATAAATCGATGAAAGAATTGAATATATGTAGAAAAGCTAAATATCAAAACCCATTATGCATAAGCGAGTGGTAACGAATTAATAGGCTTTTCGTTTACAATACGAGGTTTCATCAATTCTTTAAATCAAGTTTGCGAGCTTGAAGTAAACACCAATCCCATTGTATTTAACCAGTCGTCGAACAACATAACAAAACTACCGCTAGCCGCAAGTATGATGCGAAACTGAGAGTAAAATTTATAAAGTGACAAGAAGACCAGAAAACCTTTGCACTTGTTGAATGGCTACAAAACTGCTCGAATGAATAGTAGCTTCGCTAATAACAAATATTCTTCAAAATATCACCCAGTGACATTCATTTCCAGTGAACATCATAAGTTTTGTAGATGAAACAATTAGTAAGTAAACACAAATTGTTGTATATAAATTTAAATATATAACTATTTTTAAAAGATTACACAAGTGTATGATTACACATGTGCCTCATGATTGATTGAAGTAATAATGAACGAAAATTTGGCAGATATTTTGTCTGACTTCAGAAAACGTACTCTAGATACAGACAAGCTACTTGACAGAGAAAGAGAGAGAGCTAGGGAGAGATACTAAGAACAAAAGATTAGGCAAATTTGAAGGAGATAGTGAGATAGAGTGAGAGAGAGATTAAGAACAAAAGA
>JAQBSW010006428.1:0-48604 GCA_029291075.1 Eudiplozoon nipponicum | reverse complement strand
CTCCTAGGTTTACGCAATGTTTATGGTCCGCGTCACTGGGAGCGTCATTGGCCCTCTTTATGTTCCGAAATGGCTGCCAACCGCCCGGCATGGAGAGGTTTAATCCGGGATATCAATGGAGCCGGCTTATCCTCTAAAAGGAGCCAGCCGCAGTAAAGTAAAAAGTAAAGTAGTGGTAATGGTGATAATAATAATGATGATGGTGGTGGAGGTGGTGGTGATGATGATGATGAGGGTTGCGATAGGGTTGATGATGATAAGGACCGTGGAGATATTAATAATGATGGTGACGATGATGATTATGACGGTGGTGATATTAATGATGTTAGAGTTGGTGTTAATGATTACGGTGATAATGATTATGATGACGACGGTGGTGATAATAATGTTGATGATGGTATTGGTGGTGATAGTGTTCGTGATAATGATGATTACGGTGAGGATTTTGATGTCGATGATGGTGTTGGTGATAATGATGATAATTATTATTATGATGAGGATGACAGTAATGACGGTGGAGATAATGATGAATGTGATGGTGAAGTTTGTAATAATAATGGTGATGATGATGATGGTGGTGATGAAGGTGCTGCTGCTGACGATGATGATGATGATAATGGTTATGATGATTGTAGTTTCGTGGTTGTTGGGTTGATAATGATTTTTCTTCATCATCGCATATTATGAAACTAAATGAGTGAATTAAACAACAGTGTATTTATTTTCAGAGGACGAGATGCTGCTCAATTCCTACACTGGTTACGCGCATGGTCTCGACAAACTTTATTTAAATTGTTATCGCTGCTTATGCAATCGATTATTATATAACTATATTTTGTCGTTTCACTTCACTTAGTGAGTTTTCAAGTAAATGGGAAAATCGTCTAGTGTAAGACATCTTTAGCAGTCGAAAGATGATGTTATTTGTTATGCAATGCGATCATCAAATCTAACATATCCCCTGCGAACTTTCTAGGTATTCTAAGGAACCCACCAAGCAAATTAGATAATAGGTCTATGATGCGAAGTTCGTGTAATCAAATCCTGACGAATTACATCATTAAAAGCAAAACAGTAGCTTTAACATATTCCCAGTCTCCTCTCGGGGTTTTAAGAATTTTTAGTTCCGCAATAATCAGATTGATCCCCATTTCACGCTATACAACTTGTGAGTCTCCGTAATGGCTGGTCACCCCGAAGGCTTCCGCATCATTAGTATTAACCACTGAAAATATGGTCTATTCAATATTGCTTACAGTTGGTTGACGTTTCGGTGCTTCATTTCCAGCACCCTCATCAGAAATGTAATAACACACTTTACAATAATCACAATATAAGATATAAGAAAGACTCCACTCAATAAACGACTTTAACGTTTGGCTTCTTCTTAGGCTTCATGTGCATTACTTATATGCAGTTTCGAACCAACTAATTCCAGAACATCGTCGCAATCAATTATTGCTTAACTGTCATTCATAATATCTATATATATATATATATATATTATAATATATATATATATATATATATATATTATATTATATCAAACAGCTAATGTTCGTGACTGCATAGAAATTAGTGCAGCCGATCATTTCCAGTCACGTACAATGTATGCAAGACCTGCTAGAGGTGAGAGCCGCATATCTAATTTTGCTTTCCATATATATGCAATGCGGTTTTGTTTCTCACTAGTCAGTATGCCGTCGTACTCTGATGATGATCATGGAAGGTCGAAATGCGTCAGTGCGTTGCAACTGGCGGTAGTTTTCGATATACTTTGTTCAACGCAGCGGCTGGTTAAATACAATAGGATTAGTGTTTACTTCAAGCTCGCAAACTTTATTTAAAGAATCGTCGCATAATGTTCTTTTTTTATTAGAATGAGCAGTTCATGTTGAGGTGCTATATTTTCCATATAAATCTCGAACCGATTTTAGATTCCTTTGTTATTTTTTTGCTATCTTATGTGCATTTCTAGCAGTGGGCAGTCAAAATCTCATCAAATTGAACGTGAATGCATTTTTGGACTGGTACCGATGGCTCTGCGTCTGGTTGCTGTCACTGTGGATCTAATACAACCTTCCTCTTCGTCAATAACCACCAATAGTATGCTTAATATGATAGGTTCGAATGGCAATTCTGGTTATGGCAGCACATGTGCGACCAGTTCGAATGATCGCTCTGCTTGCTCGCTTTCAGCGTCATCTGTTGGTTCAAGCCTAACCTTGTCTCTAGGACTTGGCAATGGCTCTGGGCTATCTGGCGATACATCAGCAGAATCTGCCTCCAATGATATAACCAATAGCGGCACTATTCTGTCATCCTCCTCGCGAATGTTACGTCAAACGGCTTCTGCAATGAACACGAAAGCTGGTTGTCCGTCTGCATTGGCTAACTCCAGTGGGGTCATTCGATTTACCGCCAGCCTAGCATCGGCCGCGATTAGAATTCGTGCCCTGGTTCGTGGACTTGACATAGAGACTGCAAGGTAATTGGATATTAAACGTATAAATTGATAATTACTTTGTATTTATGTGTAACATTATTATGAACAACCACTTTATAAGATGCACTTAAGGGCCGTTGTTTCGCCGGATTTTATCGGCCAAAATATCGGGCCAGTAAATAGCAAATTTAAGAATGACAATACGATTAAAATGGATTACATGTATAAGCTGAACAAAAACAAACAGGAAGCGAGAAACACACGTGAAGAGGCACACAGGCAACCAAAAATTCCACCAGTCTGTGTTTAATTGCGGTGAGTTGATTTTGCTGCTGATTGTTTACGCAACATACAGGAATGTAGGATAATCCTATTATCCTACATTCCTCACCCAAATATATAGTGGTTAAAGGACGTAATACCAGCTCCTGCTGATGAGTCGCCAGTACGCACGAAACCAATGTGCATGAGATTATACTTTCCGTTCATGCTGTCTTTGATTTATCCTTCTGGTCACAACTGAACTAATTTTTTACTAGATTCGCAACACCTACATAAAAGATTAGACTGTTACATTACAGGTAGCTTATCCTTTAAATTTATGCTCAGCAATATTGTGTTTGTAAAGAAACATGTTCTTTCTTAGGTGTCCCAATAGCCATTACCTTTTTAATTCGTCGATGAAATATTGAAGGTGATGTACCTTCTATGAAAGGTAAATAATATTGAAAGTTTTAATTTATCCAGATAAAATATGCAAACATCTGCTCGTAGTCTTCCTAACGGATGGCTCGTCTATTGCGAGTCTTAACTGTACCGACGTTGTGCAGATAACTCTCCAATTTTGATGTATTTTCAAGACTTGGCTGATCTCGCGTACATAAATAGTTGTTATATTTAGCATCTAGTGTTTGAATCATCATCATGTGTTCAAAAATTTAAACTCGAGGAAGACAGTTTAATTTCAAAGCGACGTCAACTAAACGGAAAGTTAATCTACGTACTGCTTTGTTTGGTGCAATATTCAACTTTGTGCTTTCTTTATTGGGATAACTGATGATTGCACTAATTAATTCATAAATAAACGATTGCACGGTTGTTGACCGTAGTTATTTGAACAAAAGTTGCAGACTTAATTTTTTTGCATTCTAACTAATAGCTAAACCTAACTAAAATACTGTTTTTTTTTACAAATATTGACGTATTTTGACCTTACAATGTCATTAAACTGACTAACTGAGATCAGTCCACAATATTTATGTATTTATTCAAATCAAGTTTGCAAACTTGAGATAAACGCCAATTCCAGCTTATTTAACTTGAAAATCTACAGTGATAATTACTTACTGACACGTTTCAATTTTGAATGGTCGTCATCACAGCACGACTGACGGTAATTAAGAACTTGTACTTCTGATTAAATAAAATGGCAGTGGTGTTTATTGCAAGTTCAGAGGCTTGATTTAAATAATTGTTGTCACCACTCACGGATCAAGTATTGCTTAATTGAATGATCTTAATGTAAAGCAAGGCACCGTCTGTGATTTCGATTTAAATTTGACGTAGGCGACCTCAAATTTGGCGGCCGATAATGTAGCCTAAGTTTTTATAGACATATTTTTACATTTATATAATTAAACGAACATTGGTTTCGCGGGTGGTGATTACATTTACTATACTCAAGGTTGTGATCTAGATATAAACACTTGACCCGTTACGTGCATAAATTTGACAGAATAAACTAAGTATTGTATGGTGTGGGAAAGGCATTTCATCCAGTAGACCGGTTTCGTCCTTATTGGGAACTTATCACGAAATGTCCAAAATTTGCCGCGGACGGGGCTCGAACCTGAGCACGCCTGATTCGGAATCTGGTGCTCTAACCGTTGAGCCACCCTGCCGCAGACTGCACACTATTTTCAGCTCTATACTAACTAATGTTACTCGGTTAGACTTTTTTCTTTATAGGTGGAGCTCATATGGAATCCATTTAGACAAAAAAGTTCCAACTCACCATCCCCAATCTGTCATTACTGAACAGACACCACACTACATGGGGAAGGGGTATTGAAATGAACATTTATATAATTATACGAACATTGGTTGCGCGAGCGGTGATAACAATTATTTTAATCAAGGTTGCGACCTTGATATAATCATTTATATCATCGTGTTTGTCAGTTTAATTTTTTCATTTTTATAATAAGCAAGTTTAATTACTAATACCATGTAACATGTGCAATTTATGCAAGTATGTATTAGGTGTTGCGAACCTAGTAACAAATTAGTTCAGTTGTTATTTTTTTTTTACTGCGGCTGACTCCTTTTAGAGGATAAGCCGGCTCCATTTCATGGAGTTTCTTGGGAATTTGGTACAAGTGGTGTCCCCTCACCACTCGGCTTTTTGATCGAGGACGCACCTCTAGCCTTTGCACATCCAAGCGCAGTCTGCAAGGCAGCAGTAAGCTTGCATGGTTGCCGGTGGCTGTTGAGAGCTCATTCGCCATTCGGAAGTACGGGGTACTGTCCAGGAGTCCATGTAATCCTGTGGCTGTTGTCCCATTTTGTGGCGGGGAACACACGCCGCGTCATGGTGCCGTCGATTGCCGGTTGGAAATCCACCACGCCCTGGTGACACCACCGCCATAGCCCCGTTAGCCCATGTACGATCGGCCATCGAAACATGGTTGACACCGTCGTACCACGTTGAGGAGGGGATGGTCTTTACGACGGAGTTCAGTTGTTATCAGAAAGATAAACGAAAGGCAGCATGAACATAAAGTATAATCTCATGCAAATTCGTTTCGTGCTTACTGGCGACTCATGTGCAATTTATGTTTATGTACGATACCTTTTATGTTATGTTTTCTCAGGACATTCGTAGACGACGTAAAGATATAGTACAACGCAACAACAACAAGTAACCTACAGACTAAGCAATACTGGTTAGAACTTCTGACAACCTCCTAGCTAGCGAAGGTCTATTAGGATGGCCAGGAGAATTTGTGCTGTGTTATATATATATATATATATATATATATATATATATATATATATATATATATATATATATATATATATATATATATTGCAGAGTTGCAGTTTTCAACCCAAGAAGTTTCACATAAACTGAAATGCTGATTGTACAATTTTTATGCAGTCACGCTTGTATTATTACGACCGCTAGATTTAAACAAATTATTTAAATAAGTAATTATTTGTCGATTAATTGTTAAGAAAATAAATTCAATCAAGGTTTTAAACTTAATAATCATCGATACAATTTGGGTTATTAATCATACCTAATTAAAATAAACTATAGTTGGTTTTGTTTATTGTCGCGTTTTTGCATTATTCACCATTTTAGTACGACGGAAAATTCAAATAAAGTTGGGATCAGAGCACTGTCTCTATGCAATAGATGAAAACCAGCACTGAATACATGAATTTTTGTATATATGCACACATATATGTATGCTTGTATGTATGTAGGCATGTATGTATATCTGAGTGTATTTATGTATGTATGTATGCATACATGCATGTATGTATATATGTATGCATTTATGCATGTATGAAGGTATGTAGGTGTGCATGTATGCTTGTATGTATTTCTATATTTATGTATGCATGGATATATGTATGTATGTGTGTATGTATTTGTGGATGTATTTATGCATGTTTGTATGTATCTGTGTATGTATGTATGTATGTATGCATGCTGGTATATATTTATGCCTGTATGTATGTATGTATGTATGTATGTACGTAGGTATGTAGATAGGCATGTATGCTTGTATGTGCTTATGTATGTATGTGTGAATATATGTATGCATGTGTGTATGCATTTGTGGATATATGTATGTATATTTGTATGCATTTGTGTATGTATGTATGTATGTATGTATGTGTGTGTGTATGTATGTATGTATGTATGTATGTATGTAAATAATAAGTGACGGAATGAGAGCAATCGTTCCAGACGTGAAGGACAAGTTTCGGCTGCTGAAGAACACTGGCCACTGGCATCTGGGTAGATAGTGCTCATCAGCCTTGGTTGGCAGACTATCTAGGAGAAGGAAAACTCCGAATACAAACCATCACTAGGAATGGGCAACCTAGTGTTCTTTTACAGTCCACATATAACTATGATAAGTATATGGCAGTGAAACATTAGTCACTTTTGACTTTTGTATGACTAGGCATGAGTAATGTATGTATGTATGTATGTATGTATGTATGTATGTATGTATGTATGTATGTATGTATGTATGTATGTATGTATGTATGTATGTATATGTATGTATGTATGTATATATATGTATGTATGTATGTATGTATGTATGTATGTATGTATGTATGCATGCATGTATGTATGTATGTGTGTGTGTGTGTGTTCGTACTTATGCATGCTGGTATATATTTATGCCTGTATGTATGTATGCATTTATTTATGTGCGTGCTGTGCACTATGTATAATATTGGTAGTCCATTGCTCTTAATATGTATGTTTTATTTAAGGTTATAAAATGTATTTGGAATCTCCGATAATGCAACCGAGAAGATCGAAAATGTTTATATTTATTATTTTCTTTTTTTGTTTGTCAGGAAGCAGACTTAAAAATTCTTCTGCGGATTATGAATTTTTATCGAATTTAGGATGGATATTCCCTCTTTCAATTTTCTGCTACTTAAGTACTCTTTTTCCATAATTTACACCATTTATGTACCTTTCTAAAACGTTTAACTTTTTAACTTTTTACAGGCGACACATTTACGTGCTTTTTCGTCGCCCAGATCGTGTAGTTCAGCAAAACGAAAAGGTGAATTACGAAGGAGCCATGAATTCTGGGAGAGCCAGCAAACGATCACATCTAAATGCCAATCGCACAATATTTTACTGGCACCTGCCGTACTCAGCTTGGCATTGCTTAGATTCAGAGCCGTCCAATACTGCCATGTCTCTCAATTCCAAAAGGTCATCGAATTTAATGAGCCCAGCAGGGATTATGTTTGATCAGGATTCTTGTTCTCAGAAGAGATACGGAAGAAAGGTTGTTTATAAATTACCATTTTGCGGTTTTAAATATTTTACTGATAGGAGTTGTGCTTTTATTTTTTATCTTTGTCATAGTGTATTACTAAGATTATGCTTTCATAAAATAAACTTTTCGTATCTCGGTACATTGTTCTACAAAGATTAGCTTTTCACTAAAACGCTTCGGTCGGTGTTAGTTTTTGAATGCCTAGTTTATACTATCAAATGTATAATTAATGGGATTGTTGTTTATATCATGTTCGCATCCTTGATTAAATCAATTTTTATCTCTACCCGCGCATTCAGCTAATGAGCGTTTTATTCTATGAATCTTGAATTCATTTCCACTTCCTCAGGTAGCGTGGTGTCTGTTCTGCAATCACAGATTAAGGGCAGTTAGATAGTATCTGTGGTCTAAAGAGTTGCCGCATAGGCTCTAACTGAAGGTAAGGCTACACGATACATAAGTTTTTATATAACTGAGAATTGTGTGTAGTATGCGGCAGTCTGGCCCATTTGATATTCCCAAACTCAGAAGTAAATGTGGTGCGGTTCGAGATCTCTCGCGGCAAAATTCTGTACTTGAAGTACTTGAAGAATTCCCAAAAAATACGAAACCGGTCTATTGGAAGAATTTTATTTTCAACACTATACAATACTTAGCTTATACTGAATAATGTACATATAATTAGACTGATGCTTAATGTAGCTCGCAACCATGATTAAAATAAATGATATACCCATCCGCACATTAGATGATTTTTTAATTAAATAAATCTTCAATTCATTAGGGCTTTCGCGGGTAGCGTGGTGTCTGCTCTATATTGACGGGTTAGGGTTGACCCTTTGGAACTTTAGGTCTAAAGAAGTGCCACATAAGTTCCATCTGAAGGTAAAGAATTATCCAAAACTTAATTTAGTATATAACTTAAAATTATGTAGTAGATAGCATAGTGGCGCAGTGGATTGTGTCAGATCCCGAATCAATTGTGTCCCGGTTCGACCCACGTCTGTGACAAAATTCTGAAAATTAATTGAGGAGTTCCCAATATGGACGAAACCGGTCTACTGGATGAGTTGCTCATGTTACCTTAACTTATATAGACAAATGTTTATATATTGAGATTGGTGTTTATATCGAGCTCACAAATTTGCTTAGACTAAACTTTAATTGAAATCAGAAAGAAATATGGATTTTTGCTTATGGACTTGCGTCAATTTAATTATAATTTTTTTATGCTTTCGCCATGAATGAACTAATTAATTAATTCTGTACGATTGAATACATCAGTCTAGTATATTGTATATAGCATATTGTCCTTTTTATCGGGCAAATAGGAAATTACTGAATTTAACTGCCCGAATTTGGACAACTTTGTGAATAGATGAATTCTCTTGGCTTGATTTAGATTACTGTTATTTGAATGTCAGAGGACATGAACTGTGACTATCTATATCGGACTGTTCAGGGATGTTCCGCTACAAATGCATATTTGTTTAGAAACACGGGTTGCGTTGGCTGCAGCGCTGTCTCAGAGGATGGCATGCAAATCAGGATTATTAGGCTACTCTATACACTCTGCTGGAATTCGAGAATAGCTGAAGTTGTGGATAAGGAATCTCGTGGTCGTGTACTATTATTTGTTGAATCGGTCATCTGACCATACTGTAGCGTGCATTCGCTAAAAGACATTTGGACGGGCGGTAATCAGCGGGAGTGTAGCGGTAAATACGGCCAAGTGTGGAGGCCGGTTTAATTCTGTCGTCTTGAAAAAATCTCTTTCCAGGCTAACTTTATTGAAGATCTATATCTCTATTTGTGCATGCATACGTGTAACTTTGGTCCAGCTCATTACCAGTTATCTTGTTAAACACCCAACATACGCTTGCAACTGCTCGATTAAATGATTTTAAGCAAATCACGGTATTCAGTGATATACAATTGAGAGCAGTAGTAGATTAGGTTTTAAGACTTACGTTCTGCTATAGTGAAAGTCTACGCATTCATTAAATAGCCCTTGCTTTTAATAAGTATTTTTAAAATTTTTTTATCGAGTTCTTATCTAAATTAGAAAAGAAAACATTTCCCAGATATGAATTTAACTTATAAGTTTATTATTTTAAAGCAGCGTTTTCGGTTCATCTTATCCATTTTGTAAAACAGGTTGTGAATGCTTGTATAGTTTATAAGAACCTGGCTTTTAATCAACTTCAATACTAAGTGGAAGTGGAAATGAAGTGCATAAAAGACATTGTGTTCCGCGTTGGCGTTCACATATTTTAAAATTGAACCTATTGTAATTGAACCCACCTCGACACTTACTCTATCTTGCGTAAAAGACAATTCCACTGCAGTCTGCATCGGACGTACCTGGGGGCAATCAGGTTTGGGCAGACACGCATTTTAGAACGTAGCAAATTCGCTTTTGTAAAACAATATTGGTCCTGTACATGCGTTTCTAATTAAGCAGGTTTTGTCTAATGAGCACGACAAAACCCCGCAGTTAACTCTGTCTGAGAAGGAGTAGATAAGGAGGTGATTCGAATAGAAATCTGCAACAAGATAGCTACTGAGCTCGATTCGATGCCATATCGCATTGGATTTCCAACCAAGAAATATGAGGCACATGCAAGATCCACCCTAGTGGTCGAACGTGTCAAGTACTACCAAACTCTGTCCACATTGTTTCTTCAGTCATTTCATCAGTTGCTGAGAAATTAATGATCTATTTGGCTATCGATTTGAAAACATGCTTCAAATGTGACCGAGCAGCGGTGGTTAATAGGGCTTTATTTATTTGTCTAACGAGGAGTACCTGTTGATCGATTAAAAATACGTCTACGGACGACAGCGTTGCTTATTTCTTGTTGGTAACGTATATTGCATATGCTTCTCAAACGACGGTTGGCGAATTACTGTAAGCGTCTAATATCTTCGACTGTAACGAACCAAGTTTCCAGAGTGTACAACATCACTGCACGTAAAGATGCATTGTACACGTGACCTTTATGAACGAGTGAAATGTATATGTTCCTCCATAAATGGCGAAGGTTGGCGAAAGCTACTCAACCTTTTACGTTTCTCATATTCACACCGTTAATTATTCTGCCTGAGTTATTGATACAGCTTCCAACGTATATACACCTGCAAACTAGGTCCAGATGTTCACCTTGAACCCATAGAGATGAAGTAAGTAATAGGTTATCTTGTAGAAATAACTTATAGTTGGAGGCCGCGAATTTCAAATTGAAAGTGGAAACGACTATTTCGTCTGCACAGTCAAGATCGACTAATCTACCGCAGAGTAGAACTCCAACGGCTTGCTGCAGGCAATCGGCATGGTCTTCTTATTCCGTGAAGTACGAACTGTCGAATACGCAGTTTATATGCAGCTTTGAATTTAGCATGTTTGCAGTTATCGCCACAAGTATGTAAATAATACATTTAAACAATCATTGCTTGCGTGAGTAGGGATAAAAATTGATTAAATCAAATTTTCAAGCTAGAGTTAAAAATCAATCACATTTTATCTAACCGGTTGCACAACATAGCAGAACTATTGTTGATCACACGTCCTGACGCGTTTTGATCTTCCATGATCTTCATACGAGTGTGCTAGCTTGATAATATGTGATCTGTTCGCCGTCGTTCTCTAAAGGTGACCATAGAAGATCAAAACGCGTCAGTTCGTGAAACTGACAGTAATTCTAGTTTGTTGTGTAATTGGTTAAATTAAATTGAGTTTATGTTTATATGAGCCTCGGAAACATGACATAGATCATTGCTAATATCAATCATGCAATCAATGATTGCATAATTTTATTTCTGGATTAACTTAACCTTAAACAATGCAGTGTAACATTAGTCACTAATGACTTTTTTAATGCTGCACACGATGATTATGATGGATAAAGAAATGATTTTTTTCTGGCTAGCATAAACAGAGCATGTGCGATCTGGAATTACGCGCTCAATTGGAACTTACGGCACGACGTTGGTCGGATGTTGGTACTGTAGAAATCGGTCTTGGCTATTTGTGCCCAGTGGAATTAGAGAATGGTGTCTCTATCGATGATGGCGCTATTGAAGTGAATGCCGAGGAAGAGGTCAACGAGGATGATGCCCTCGAAGGTAGACCTCTAAAGCCGAGCGCCGAGTGCAGTTACGATGGTAAGACGCGTTTGCACCTTGTGCAGTCCATTTTGCCTTTCAATTTTGGAATAAGTATCTGTCACGATAGAAGAGCGCCTCTCTGGATCTTTTATCAAATTACTCGCTTGAGTAAACTCAATCATTATCTTATTAGACCTTAATTTTTAAATTGCCTGACTCAAGAAAAGTGTTTTTATTTGTCTCCAAATAATTATGCCTATTAAGGGTATTTAGGGAACATAGAGTTGTAACCGGAACAATGTGCAAAATAATCTAAACTATAAATGTGGACGTGAAGCAAAAATTAATCACATAGCACGTCTAAAAGTCGCACGAACTACCATCAGTTACACGTACTGACGCGTTTTGTAATTGTTGGCATCATCAGAGCAAGATGATTGGGTTTACACCACAATGCACAAAATGCAATAGTTTTTGATGATCTGAGAAGCCGCCCTGGCTTTAAAAATCTCACAGAAATGTATTTAACTGGTACGTCAGCCGCACTGTTTCTATTCAGTTATTAAGATCGCGTTCTCTGAAATTTTTGCTACACTCATTTCAGTCACAATTTTTTGAGGTGACGCGAACAACAATATGAAAAGAATTTTGAAACCGATATAAATAACAGATTTTCATATTTTTAATCAAACATATAGCATTGCGAAATTTTCATTTATTACATCTACCGGCGCTATTTTTTTCTTGATTATCGGATTGCGATCCGATTTGTTTGCATCCGCTGTCTTCCTGATTTTTTCTCCATAATTTTCGATATCCGGTTACGGATATCCTTTTCAATGGAAAGCTCATATCATACTAAGTTGACAATCAATTTGTCAAGTAGAAATATTAGTTTAAACTAATATTTCCACTTGATATATTGATTGTCAACTTAGTATGTTAGTGAACGTTCCATTGAAAAAGATATCCGCAACCGGATATCGAAAATTATGGAGAAAATCAGGAAGCGGATGCTGACAATCAGCGGATCACGGTAATCGTCTATTCCCTGTCGCGCAACATGTTTCTTTTATAACCTATTTTTTTCTGTTTGGCTAAACGTAAAATTGGTGTTTATTTTTAATCTGTTAACTTTTTCTGTACAAATTGAACAATTGCGGTATTAAATATGTCTTATATGAATTTGTCGGAAGTTTCAAAAACGTTAGGATCGATATTGCATAAAAATTGTCAAACCGACTTCACAATCAAGTACAATGTATTTGAACCTACCAAGGATGAGTCGCATTTCAATTTTCTCTGTATTATATATCTTTATTTACTGGCAAGATTTTATTATATATGCATGTTGACAGTATGCGCGAGTAAAGATAGCAAATCCAGTATATATATATATATATATATATATATATATATATATATATATATATATATATATATATAGTGCAAAATACATTTTCATAGGCCCTTATTACAAGCATTTTCATTTCTCCATTGATAGAACCATATTTTAGTTTACCTTTACAATTTATTTATAGTCCTTTTGATAATTTAAGAACAATGTTCATTTAGGTTAATTAATTAATCTCGTATTGGTCTTTCTGTCTTATTTGTACACTTAGTTATTTAAGCGGAATTTTGGGTTATAACACTGTGCTCCCGTTTATCCGTAGTCATTGGCTTTTTATGGCCAATCAAAAATACAGACAATTGATGACATGTTATTCGGTGTACTGACATAAAACATTTAATTTTTAATGGATAAATTATACCACTATGTTTATCAGAAAATATATAAAGAGTAAAGATTAGTTCAAGATTCGAGTTACAGTTCCGCGCTCATCTAACACACAACACAGTAGATATTCTGGCACGGTCGCCAATTTAACAGACCTCTAACTAGAAGATTCTCATCATTTCTAATAAGCCTTCCTTAATCTGTAGGATAATTGCCATTTTTAATTTAGTTTACATCACTACTTTTATTTTAAAGTTCCGGAGAAAATTTAACGCAGAATTTATTGTGCACAAACGTATATATATTGCCACAAGTTGTGTTTTATTCCTGTGCGTATTGTGTCAACCCTGAAGATGAGACTGGAAATTCGGGCTCGAAAATTAGGAAGAAGAACAATGGAAAATCTTGTTCCAACGTCATTTTCAGACAATCAGCTAATTGAAGGCTTAAAGAAGAAGGGACAAGTGAGAACCCATCAATTGAGGCCAAAAATTACATCACCTGAAAATGATGAAAATGCAAGATTTTACCGACCTATGAGTGCTATCAATTGTCCCGCACAAGAAAAATGCGGTCAAATCCACAACAAGAAGGACAGCACTGCGCAACGAAATTCATCTTTTAAAATGTATATTGAACATGTTAAGTGGTATTATTAATTAAACGTGCTTATTAGAGACATTGAAACTGATGAACAAAAACGACTATAATGACTATGACACAGAAAATATGCATGCTCTATATGAGACGGCAGACTCTGAGAAATAGACTGTCTGTAATGTGTTAAAAACTGCGGGTGAAGTTATGTTGCACGTGTGATGAAACGAACGCTAAATATAACGCAGAAAATGCTTGCGCATTTTGTCCAGTAGCTAATAATTGTGTCATATCGGCACACTATAACAAGTCATCAATTCTTTGAATCAAGTTTGCGAGCTCGATATAAACACCAATCTCAGTGTATTCAACCAATCGTCGATCAACATAGCAAAATTACCGACAGTCGCACGCACTGACCCGTTTCGACCTTCCGTGATGATCATCAGAGTACGACGGCAAGTTGAATAGCGAGTATCAAACCGCAACGCATATACAAGTATGTATTAGGTTTTGCGAACCTAGTAACAAATTAGTTCAGTTGTGACCAGAAGGATAAACCAAAGGCAGCATGAACGGAAAGTATAATCTCATGCACATTCGTTTCGTGCTTACTGGCGACTCATCAGTAGGAGCCGGTATTACGCCCTTTAACCACTATATATTTGGTAGAAGAATGTGGAATAATAGGACGGTACAATCTCCTAGACGAATGTGTAAACCTGTAATAGTGAAGCTAACATAATCTAAAGTCAACGACAATACGACTTCAATGCTAACTCACACTATATAATATATATACCGAGTCTGTAAAGGATACTAACACTATGGCCATTGTGTTAGTAACTGATACCTTTTTTGAAATCGATGAGTACCGGATACTAACACTATGGTTTCCGAGTCGGTACATGATACCAACCTGATGGATATAAATTTATGCTAAAGTTCACCCAAAATGAGAATTACAACAATTTCCGAACACCTGTTACTCCAGTTAAACCATACACTCTGGCCTTCATCGATATCAGTTATCACATTTCGCGGTAAGCATGACATCATTCAATTCAATATATTACAGTTAAATACTGTTTGTTGCGAAGAACTAATATATATGCAAGTATGTATTAGGTTTTGCGAACCTAGTAACAAATTAGTTCAGTTGTGACCAGAAGGATAAACCAAAGGCAGCATGAACGGAAAGTATAATCTCATGCACATTCGTTTCGTGCTTACTGGCGACTCATCAGTAGGAGCCGGTATTACGCCCTTTAACCACTATATATTTGGTAGAAGAATGTGGAATAATAGGACGGTACAATCTCCTAGACGAATGTGTAAACCTGTAATAGTGAAGCTAACATAATCTGAAGTCAACGACAATACGACTTCAATGCTAACTCACACTATATAATATATATACTGAGTCTGTAAAGGATACTAACACTATGGCTATTGTGTTAGTAACTGATACCTTTTTTGAAATCGATGAGTACCGGATACTAACACTATGGTTTCCGAGTCGGTACATGATACCAACCTGATGGATATAAATTTATGCTAAAGTTCACCCAAAATGAGAATTACAACAATTTCCGAACACCTGTTACTCCAGTTAAACCATACACTCTGGCCTTTATCGATATCAGTTATCACATTTCGCGGTAAGCATGACATCATTCAATTCAATATATTACAGTTAAATACTGTTTGTTGCGAAGAACTAATATATATGCAAGTATGTATTAGGTTTTGGGAACCTAGTAACAAATTAGTTCAGTTGTGACCAGAAGGATAAACCAAAGGCAGCATGAACGGAAAGTATAATCTCATGCACATTCGTTTCGTGCTTACTGGCGACTCATCAGTAGGAGCCGGTATTACGCCCTTTAACCACTATATATTTGGTAGAAGAATGTGGAATAATAGGACGGTACAATCTCCTAGACGAATGTGTAAACCTGTAATAGTGAAGCTAACATAATCTGAAGTCAACGACAATACGACTTCAATGCTAACTCACACTATATAATATATATACGCATATATATGGAAAGTAAAATTAGATATGCGGCTCTCATCTCTAGTAGTCTAGCATACATTATATCTGACTGGAAATGTCGGCTGCAAAATTTCTATGCAGTCGCGAGCATTGACTTTTGCACCTTTCGCCATATTATATATATATATATATATATATATATATATATATATATATAATAGAGAGAGAGAGAGAGAGCCTATCCACGGCAGATTCTGGCCAGTACATGTTGAGTTCCATAAGGACGAAACCGATCTACTGGATGAATTGCCTTTTCTACACTATACAATTCTTAGTTTATACTGACACGTAAATAATTAATGGGTCAGGTGCTTATATCAAGTCCGCAACCTTGATTATAATAATTGAACATGACTGACTGTGTGTGCAAATAAAACAGAAAGACTTATTTTAGATCAGTTAATTAATTTAAATGAATATTGTTCTTTACTTAGCAAAATGGCCACGAATAAATTGTTGTGATACACTAAATCATAGTTCTAGCAATGTATAATTACAATTGCATGTAAGAAGGGCGTATGTAATTATTACATTCTACATATATTGATTTTATCTAGGTCATGCGCCGATTAAGACAATGAAAGTTTGAATCATTGGCTAGGAGGTGGTATGCCTATAATTATTTTAAAACTATCCACTAAAAATACGATTTTGATCAATTAGTGCCGAAAAATCGTTTACACAAAAGAATGCTGTTAGGTGATTGCAATACCCTTTAGCGTTAAATGCTCGGAGAGCCTTTTCATTTGATGTCTTTGTTTATTTCGAATTCCGTGAATGTCATCTACGTGTTAAGTGGAATTAATTAGGAAAAATATCTACAAATAGCCTATTTTACCGTCCTATTTTCCCACATTCCTCGCCGAAATATATAGTGGGTAAAGGGCGTGATACCGGCTCCTACTGAGGATTCGCCAGTAAGCACAAAACGAATGTGCATGAGATTATATTTTCCGTTTATACTGTCTTAGTTTTATCCTTCTGGTCACAACTGAACTAATTAGTTACTAGGTGCGCAAAACCTAATACATAATAGTAACCTATTCGGTCTGATCACTCTGCAATGACCTTTAATCGTCGCATCTAATTGGAAAATTTAAATTGTGCTTATCAGAATATCGAGGCTTTTTCTTAGGATTATTGAAGTCAGAGGTGAGTTAGACCAGCCATTTGGTGTCCAGACGTTTGTTCTCGCAATATAGGTCCGTTGCTCATGCCAAATTGTATTATGACCCTCAAAAGAGACAAGGATATGCAAATATATACCAAAATCTTGTGTAAAATAATGTGACTATTTTCTATATCATGCTATATTTTTCTCTAGTTTAGTACTGTATACATGTTATTTTATTTCTACTTTATTTAATTTTCGCTGCTGTCAATGGCGTTATGAAGGCAACTCTACAGATGAAACCGATGATGATGATGATGATGATGGCTTCGAGGAGTTCCATTATTTTGCAAAGAAGAGGAGATGTATAGAAAAGCGACATCTGAATCTTGTGCCCGGTGTTAATGCTATTATTTTGCCGTTAAGTAATACACGTCATTTACCAGCGACTGGCAGCATCTCTGAGCATACGATTGACAGACAGTCATCTGGGCCCACATTAAACAAAGAAAATGCGAGCTATGGTACAGTCAGTGATCGGGTGGTCAACAGATTTAGTGGTGATGACCGCATGATAATGTCTCAAGTTCGTCTATTTCCTTGTGAGCCTATAGGCAGATTTTGAATTGTTGTACATAATTAAAAATGAAACATTCCTTGGCATTAGAAGTTATCGTTGGTTACGTAGGCATTTTTAGGTGCATATGTTTGGTGATTACTACAAGGAATCAATTTAATTTGCAATTTAGGCATAAGTAAACGTGCCATAACATTGCCTACTTCTATAATTTAATTTAGGCTCACATTAGCAAAAGTTGCGTAGAAATCAACTAATTTTTTGAAATTCCGTACAGTTTCAAACAATTTTCGTTGTCTTTTTATAAATTCGAAACTATGTTGCACATTGAGCTGAAGAGAAATATCGGCATGATTTGAAAGAAGAATTTGTGTCTGTTACTTAACCTATGTTTGAATGAAATTTGCGGATTTGACATTCTGTTTAACCATTAACCCAATATAGCAAAACTGGTGTCACTTACGCCTGGCGTGTTTCAACCTTTGTTGTCATTGCGAAATTATTAACGGGAATCAAATCAAAATGCTCTTATGAAGCTGCGAAAAACTGAAATGCTCCTTTTGCCTCCTCGTAATGTAACATGCACTGCACTAAAATGGATATTGTGCGACCGATATTGTAGTCAAGTCCAATGCATATGAGAATATCCAGACCAGGAGCTTTTTGCTGATCATGGAAGGTCGAACCGTGTAACTGATGGACGTTTTGTTATGTTTTGTCATCAGTAACCGATTTGATTTTCAAAGCCAAGTATTGGAACTTGAGATAAACACCAATCCAATTGTATCTAACGTACTGATGCGTTTCAACCTTCTATGATCATCATCAAAGCACGACGGAAAACTGACGAACGAGGATTAAACCATAATGTGCATTCAAAATATTGAAAACTGGTATGCACTTTTACTTGATCCTTGTTAGTTGGTTTGTCGTCGTGCTTTAATAATGATCATAGACGGTCGAAACGCGTCAGTATGTGACTTACAATAATGTGCCTGTTGTACAACTGGTTCAATTCAGTGTAATTGGTGCTTATACCAAATTTGCAAACTTGAGTTAAATTTTATCCATCATCCCCCTTGCAATTAATAATTTTTTAATTGTATAACATATCAATTAGGCTGATTTTTATTTCCATGCAGCAAACTTGATTTGAATCATTGCTATCGCCACTCGCATTATGCATGATTTAATTCGCCTATTTTTATTTGGCTTTCCTAGCCCCATGAAACACTGGGCTTAATTTTTTTCTTGAACATTCTTGATTGATATATATTTTTGTAATATAAGCGCAATTCTTGGTCTTGGTACCGATCGATAATCAAACTGCAAGGAGACAGCTTGCGTTTTCTTGGGATAGCACCTGTCGTTCACGTTGATCCTAGATGGAGTAATTTGATTGTACGAAACGCAGTACCTAAATTCAACAATCATGGAATCTTTTTGATCTTGAAAGTTTCCGTGGTTTATTGTCTTCAATTAGTGGCTTGATTTTAGTATGCAAAGTCTATATGGTCCGATTTTCTCGGTCATGTCTTCTACTTCACATTTTCATTAATCTTCTAATTTTCTCTAAAAAGCACCGAACTTTGTTGTAAAGCATGTAACTTTCAAAGGGCTTGCTCAGCAGGGTTCGACAAGTGTAAATAATTAACTGGTGTAGATGTTGGACCATGTTTTAAGTATCTTTGCTGTCATTCATTTTTTCGAATATATGATGGACAATTTCACCAATCCATCATGCGGTGATATTCTCGTTTAACTGTAACGACAACGTGGTGCTTGTTATTATATGGAAAAATTGAAAAAGTATCTCGCCCTATTGTTAATTTTCAATTCTTTTTTAGTGCTTACTAATCTTTGCTCATTCACTGATTTCCTTTTCAGTGGAGATTTACTTAATTCTTCTACCCTTGTTGTACCGGTGTTTCTTAATCAAATTTTATCTATTGGTTTTCTTTATCAAAAGCGGTTCGATTCGAGCTAACGTCAATTGTCGAATTTCATTCGGAAAATTAAATTTTTCAGATATTTGCCTGAATTGTTCTTTGATGCTGTAAATCAGGTTGTTTTAAAAGACTACTTTTTTTAGCCAGTTTTGGTCAAAATATTATTTGCTTAATGCAGTGTACAGATTTTATAAAGTTTATAAAGTTTTGTCTTCTTGATTTTACGTTGTACGTATTTTATGCCAATCGGGAATTTCTTTACAAACGAAAATTTCTTACTCAGCTTGTGTAAACTCTGGCAAAGCTGCCAAATTAGCGCTTCTACAATTGATAACTGTTCTAATTAACTTTATTAACATGAACTATGCTAGACTATTAAACTAAATGGATGCCATATAAGCTCCACCTAAAAGAAAAATAATAACGAGATTCCGAAGCAGACGTGACCAGGTTCGAGCCCTGTCCGCGGCAAATTATGGGCAGTGCATGATGTGTTCCCAATAAGGACGAAACCGGTCTACTGGATGAATTGCCTTTTCTACACTATACAATACTTAGTTTATACTGACAAATGTATGTATTTAATGGGCCTGGTGTTTATATCAAGATCGCAACCTTGATTATGGTAAACAACGGAGTTCCTTGTGTGTATAGTGGGAAATATTCGCTGCGTCGTTAATTTTCGTGGAGCTGATGTAAGTGATAGGGGTAAAATCAACTGAATCACTATTATTGACTGTCAAGAGCGGGATACTAGAAAATTCTTTACCCGGCATGATCACGCTACTGATTCGGCCGCCTATGGTCAGTGGATCGTCAGGCGAGGAATTCGTATGTTTATATTAGGACATGGTTTTGAGAGAAAGACCTAGGCTATCCAACTCGACATCGCTATAGTTTGCTCAAAACTATCTCGAGGCTTTCGCTTTATTGTTTGTACAGTTTTGATTCTCTTTATCGGTAAAAATCTGCTTGAAATACATTTTCAAAATGATATATCGTAAAATTACGATAATTTTTACAATAAAGCTACTTGATTTTTTTCTGGGCTTTTAGCCTCTCAGATGTTGTGTTATTTACTGTAGATTGGTCGTATCAAAAGGATCGAAATTGCCAAGTGGTATCAGGGACCATTGCCTGACAGTGGAAAGCGTATCCACTAACGTCATAAAAGCAAGGCCCAGAATTTGGCTTGCAGGCGGTAAGACTGCTTCTGCGAACAAAACAATGGGCAGTTACGTTTAATAGCACCTTAAGAAACCAGTTATTCTGGGTAGATGGTGCTTGTCAGCCTTGGATGTTAGGCCATCTAAGAGAATGATAACAAACAGTAGTCCAAAACTGTAATGGCCAACGTGCTGTGTTAAATCGCTTGTCTTATTTAAAGACTTTTCAATGGGGAATAACCGAAAACAGGCTATTTTTTAATAATTCCGACCTTCTGAAAAACAGAGTATAAGGTGTTTTATTTTGCTGTAGAAAAAGACCAATATCGTGGATTACTCGTCGCCGAAATGAAAAATATGGTGCGAACTTAAGACTTTTGATCGCCGTTTGATTGGCGTTCGATGCTACCTGCTTTGATACGTAGCTGAGTGTTGAAAGATTTGCACGGTCAATTTGCAGCAGTTTTTGCTGATCTTCTTGCGCCGCATGAGCCGAAGTATTGTTCTTTGAGTAGTGGCCAGGCAAAGAGTCTGACTTGGTCGCAACGGATCGCGATGAGTATGTTTCCAAGGTGAACTGCTCAATTTTATGGTCCACAGTTTAAACTACATTTTTTGTGATACGCGGAAAACCAGGGAGGATCGTTTTGAAACTGGTATTCTATTTTATACAAGATGGACGGATCATACACGCCAAACGCAAACGGCTGAGGCCATTGGGAGCATCTAGATTGCATGTTTAACCGTTTAACAAACATAGAAGTCAATTGAGAACAACTGTTTTGATGAGAAATACCCCAATGCACGAATTAGCCAAATTATTGCCTAACCTATTAAATCTGATGGGAAATATAATTTAAGTTGTTGTAAGGGTAAACAGATTGAGCACCAGAAATCATTGGATGTGTTCGTTTGATTTCGTGTCATTAGTTGCTAGTCTCCTTTTATAGGATACTGTTGAGTTTGTATGGCATTACGTCAGGGAGAATTTCGAAAATTTTAAACCGTGAAAAGAAATTGGAAAGATTATTTATGCTATTGAGATATTCAATTCGTTCTTAATGACCAACTATACGGATAAAATGAAGGTCTAGGAAAGGGTTCGGCTTTGGACCCGATCATGGCCGATATGTTAATGTGCATGATTTATTAGTTAAAGAGAAACCACGCAACCTTTATGTTGATGATAAATTTTTGGTCTGGGGAAACCGTGCGCATTCCGAAAATTGCTTTATAAACTCAATGAATGGCATCAAAATGTTAGATATAAAATTGAAAACGAAGAAGATGATACTCTAGCTTTTCTGGATGTGCTCCTCAAATGTAGAACTGATGGCACATTTCGAAGATCGGTCTTCCGCAAGAAAACGTCGACAGCGAAATATTTACATTTCGAAAGCTAATACCCATTAAAAGGCAAAAATGCTGATTTAAGACATTTTGTAATAGGACATTACGAGTTTGTTTGGCAGACTGTTTACAGACGTGTCACTGACGGTATTTTTATATTGTTCGTCAGACAGATTAAATACAATGGGATTGGTGTTTACTTCAAGCTCGCAAACTTGATTGAAAAAGAATTGCTACCATACCGCACAATCATTTACTGTTTAATTGTATTGTCTATATATATATATATATATATATATATATATATATATATATATATATATATAGTGTGTGGCGAAAGGCTAAATAGCTAATGTTCGTGTCTGCATAGAAGCTTGTGCAGCCGACATTTCCAGTTAAGTTCAATGTATGCGAGACTCTTAGAGGTGAGAGTCGCATATCTAAATTTGATTTCCATATATGCATGGGTTTGACCCTCGATAGTCATTTGCCGCAATTGCTCTGATATGAGTGATATGGAAAGGTCGAAACGCGTCAGTACGTGTGATTGACGGTAGTTTTGTTATGTTGTTCGACGACTGGTTAAATACAATGGGATTGGTGTTTACTTCAAGCAAATTTGATTTAAAGAATTGTTTTCACCACAATCAATGATTGTTTAATTTTTTACAGACTGAATTGGACGGTGTGCCTAATATTACTAACAATAATGATTAGCCACCACATTTAATAGATACGTATACACCTAAAGATACAATGGAACTCGTGAAAGTTTGTACCGTTGATAAGAAACGAGTGTATATTCACTAGCAATACTAAGGTGAAGATTCAATGAAGCACATAAGGTATGGATTGTGCTTCGCTTTGGCGTTCACGGATTTGGCGGCTAGATTAGTTTTGATAGCATACACTGCCAAACTTCCTCTACTTGGTGTGAAGCACAAAGTTCTACTACAATCTGCATCGAAAATTTTTCATAATCGAAATTGTTCTTGTGGTCAATCATATGTAGTCAGATGCAATAAAAGATAGAATTCACGTTTCCCGAGGCACGTAACAACTTGACCTGTGCAAAATAAGATAGGTGTTTCACGAATGTCTATAACTGAACATAATTTGTCCTGTGAAAAATGTGACGATGCCATCAAATTGATTTTAAATGTTACTCAAAACCAGGCGTATGAGTACTCTTTACCGTTTGAAGGCTATTGAAATATATCGATATTATCGATTTCTGTGCGAGTAAAAGAAATTTTTTGTGAACTGACACTACCATGGAGCTCTCCATGCTCGATGCAACAGCGTTTCATCGGACATGTTGCCTCTTTTTGAACGTTTTGGACTGGCAAATATTTTGGTTTACTTTTTATATGGACTGTGTTTCTCTGCTTTAATTACAAATCTCTACTTTTAGTGTTTCTCACTTTACTGAAATCAATCAAGTTGATACCAAGATGGAACGAAAGTTGCTACAGTACAAATCAGAAATGGGCATTTCTCTTCTTATCCCAAATGCATCAGCCTTTTGCTGACTTTGAAGAATGTAACTTCATCTCTAGGGTTTTAGCGTCTAATCATTGTGAAAGTTTATTCATTGACTCTTGCAGTGTAAAGGTTAATGCTGATTAATCTGCTATGGTTAGCGAGCTGCACAAATACGATATCCTTATAGTATGTCCTAGAAGACAATATGTTACACGCGGGTCTAGCACACGGTACGAAGCGAACCTTCTTCCCATCTCAATGCGAAACTGTTCTCTATGTGCTATACATTGATGTAGCAAGGGTATCACTTGATCGGAGTACTATAAACTACCTTATTGCGCATGCTAGATTCCGCATGAGCAACCTTTATCTAGGAGTCGTGAATTTGAGTGTGCCATCTCTCAACCATTATGTTAATTGAAAGAATTTCTTTCAATACCTAGTAGATGTGGTTTCAGGCTTTAAGCAGCGTTCAGAATAATATTGATTACCGGTGACTTGGAAGCCAATTTACGTCAAAATTGCGAGAGACTCGAAACAAAATGAATTTTGATCATTTCTGTATCAAGCCGAATCTTGCTTTTGAACTGAAATCAGTCGTTGCGGTATCACTTTTCCAGCCCATTAAGTGGCGTGTTTCTACAATGTGTAACGACATAAACCGTGCAGATTAGGTGGTAAGATGTTACCGTATTCCGATTGAAAACAGTCTGGTAAATAGATGAGGGATTTTCACTGTTCTGCATGCGAAAGCGTACGACCGATATCCCGTTGGTTAGATAACTGATCTCTCTCAAGCTCTTAGGGGAATACAAATTTAGGACCTTTACGAGTTTATTGCTGCAATTTACGGGATGGACGCCGTCCCACATTTGAGAAAGTGTGCTATTATTTTTCCTTCCATAAATATGTAATAATAACGCATCTGTTAATAATAGTGTTATCTTTTCAGAAATCACTGGTTTCGCAGGTGGTGATAAAAAATAGGTCAAGTTTACATACTTGATACGCGTAACAGTATCGCCTTATTTCAACAGATGCACAAAATGGCAAAACTATCGCCAGTCGCACGGTCTGATGCGTTTCAACGTTCCATTGTCATCATCCTTAACAACGAACGAACATTTAAAGGCATTAGAAAAAAATAGAATTTATTGTAAAAATTCAAATAAAGAGCGAAAACATACATTTAAACGACTATGAGTCTAAGAAATGAGTAAAGCTGCAGAATAAATAGCTAATTCTGTGCTATGCGTCGAGTAAATTATATGTTCAAGATAAAAGAAATGTATCTTGCTTTTGTGTATGGACACATTATTTATACCATTACTTTTCGCCAGCCTTTGCTCCGGTGCATTGCATGAGCATCCTGTGTTTCATGCAAACTTTTGGCACAGATTGTTTAAACTTTATTGTTCGTTTGAGCCAATTCTGCGTAGAGATCCTCCAACTCTTTGGCGAAGTATTGACGAATATTGGCTCGTCGACACTTCAGTGTTGGTGTCAACATGTTGTTCTCTTCTGAGTAAGTGACATCTATCAGTGCGATGGCTTTGGCCTAAAAGTAGCAAAAAATTTCAGCAAAAAGTAAGCACATATGTATGTTTGTCAGCCAGCACGATACCGACACGGAATAGGCGGACTGGAAAAATATAAATTTCCGCCATCGAATTTAATTCATGCTTGAGCATTTTGAACCTCTGAATTTGAATATACCAAGATTTCGTCGATATCGTGGTTTATATATATATTCATACTGAAGATAAACACCAATCTCGTTTTCTTTTCTTAGTCCAGTAACATAGCAACACTACTGTCAGTCTCCAGTACTGACGCGTTTGGGCCCTCCGTGGCCACCATTAGCACATGTCGGAAGATCGCCTAATGAGGTTTAAACCGCAATTTCAATCATCAATAATTACGCACACCATTTTTACAACAAATCATATACATATAAAACACGGTAGGTGTAACCTATCAGCATGAAGTGAACAATTTTGTTTAATAGCGAAAGGCAGATCCCTTACCCACTCTTTGGTCTCTTGTTGCTACTAACTATAGGCTTACGTTATCCATGTCACTATTATTCGCTTTGGTAGGAGGTATCTGGTCATCCACTTCCGCACGAAAATATGAGCTAGTATATGAATTTCATTTGCTGTCTTAACCCATCCAAAGTGCACACACACACACACACACACACATATATATATATATATATATATATATAGATATATATATCTATATGTCTAAACTTTTATTGAAAGAAAAATTCAGAAAATATAGAACAAAATAGTTTTGAAAATTTTCTTCCAGCATCAAAAATCGCTATTCCATTAAGCCAAACTACAAAGAAACTTTGATTACACTGTGAGTATATATGATTTTCCACAGAAACAAATAGAGGATTGTCGAGGTTTCATTGGAAATCTACAAATGCATATTTACATGTAGGTACATAGCTTAGCTAATGTTGTTCTGCTTTAGTTTTGACTAGTTGACTGTTGAACTGGGATAGTTAAGTTCCTATACACATTGGACAATCCTTTATTGCATGAATTTTGATCATTATTTGAAGCAAGTTCGTGCAATTGGAATAAACATCACTTCTTCTGGTGCTTCGCACATCTATCACGAAATGCTTTTGGTTACATTACTTGACAGGCTGTCTACGTTTGGAATATTCTTCAATGGAATCCAGCCGGATCGGAACACACTACACGGTTTCTTTTATTGATTTTCTGATACTAATTTCAGTCTAAGTGAATATAGCTTAACTACAATTGTTCGGTTTTTGTATTGGCTATTTTACTGTTCCGGTTATACCCCTGTGAACATTAAGGAATCTTTTATTTCTGGAGTGCTGATAAAATTTACTTATATCACTAAAATAAAAACTAATTTCATACCTTGACGTGGTTTACACATTAATTTTCATAACATTTTACTGTATCTTTTTTGCAGAAAATGAAATTTAATATTCTTTCTTTGCTGGTTTAATTCATCTTTGAAGGAGCAAGGTGGCACTCAAGAGCGGTTTAATACCCTCGCCATTTTTAAGTCTGCTATAACACATTGCATTAATAGTTACGCGATAAAAATTACCCAGAAATCAAGGTCGATGCAATTGCCTTAATAAACATCACTTCTTCTATGGGCATACAACTCACGAGGTACGTCTGTTGCAACTGTATGCGAAGGCCTATATTTAGATATTCTAACTACAGAAGCCAACCGGATTGGAGCATACTACATGGTTTATTTTATTGATTTTCTGATTCTAATTTCAGTCTAAGTTAATATAGCTTAACTACAAATGTTCTGCTTTTGTATTGGCTAGTTTACTGTTCCGGTTATGTTCCTATGAGCATTCAGCCATCTTTTATTATTGGGGGGGGGGGGGGTGGTGATTAGGGCTTGCCTCAATAAAATAAAAACTAATTCCATACCTTGACCTGTTTCAAACATTAATTTCTATTGTATTTTAATGTATCTTTTTTGAAGCAAATGCAATTTAATATTAACAACTCATTACGGATTTACCTTATCTTTGAAGGAGGAAAGGTAGACTTTAACTCAAGCTTGGCTTAATACCCTCGCCATTTGGTCACGTAGCAGAATATATGGACTTTATAAATTTTTGTATCATCTCGTCAAGTGGGCAATCATATCCAGTCTACCAGTCGGACCTAGAGATTATGCAATAGGCTATGAGTTTTCCTTAAATACCTGTGTTTTGTCAGGACGAAAAAAAAAGAATTTCGGTAGTAAACATGTACGGCGTAACTATAATGAAGAAAGATTTTAGCAGTATAAGTAATGACAATCTCATAATGCTTGTAATAATCCAGTTCCAAACATCGAGACACACAAACTCTCTCTTGTTCTCTCTCTCTCTCTCTCTCTCTCTCTCTCTCTCTATACTTATATATATATATATATATATTCTTTATTATATCCATTGCCTTCGAATATTACACAGTATATTTCTTATTAGAAAAAAAACTTAATAACAAAAAAGTGGATAATTGCTATTTATTTCAAGACTCCTATACCTTACTTTAAAATCTTTCATTTATATACATCCTTGATTTTAATTTAACTTTGGGAGTGGTAACAAATCTGACTTGGTTTTACTTATATTTATTGTTTTGACTGATGAGTACGTTTGTATGCGTATGTATCTGTGTGTGTGTGTCTGTTTGCATGTAAATGTCTTTCTCACTGTATTGCAAAATGATGTCTGGGATCTGGTCATTTTTGTTATGATGGATTAAGAGTTAAGCAACTTTTCCAATTGTCTGATGTTACGTGTACAAATGTTAATTTCCCGAGTTTTGTCTTTCATTTCGCCTTTTTCCTCAATTATGTTTTGTCCGCTTGGTAACAACGCAAGTTGTGCGGATTGCAGTTTTGGCTGCCCATATTCTTTTCTTTAAATCAAGTTTGCGAGCTTGAAGTAAACACCAATCCCATTGTATTTAACCAGTCGTCGAACAACATAACAAAACTACCGCCAGCCGCAACGCACTGACGCGTTTCGACCTTCCATGATCATCATCAGAGTACGACGGCAAACTGACTATCGAGGATCAAATCGCATTGAATATATATGGAAATCAAATTTAGATAGGCGGCTCTCACCTCTAGCAGTCTCGCATACATTGAACTTGACTGGAAATGTCGGCTGCACAATTTCTATGCAGTCACGAACATTAACTGTTTGCAGCTTTCGCCACATATACACATATAAGCAATACAATAAAACAATAATTGATTGCGCGGGTGGTGGTAACAATTCTTTAAATCAAGTTTGCGAGCTTGAAGTAAACACCAATCCCATTGTTTTTAACCAGTCGTCGAACAACATAACAAAACTACCGCCAGCCGCAACGCACTGACGCGTTTCGACCTTCCATGATCATCATCAGAGTACGACGGCAAACTGACTATCGAGGATCAAACCGCATTGAATATATATGGAAATCAAGTTTAGATAGATAGATATATGTGCTACCACACGTACATGAGAATTTGTAGACTATGCATGATTTGGAGAAAATTGGCAATTGATATTTGGCATCCAACCTAATGATTTTCTGTGTGCTAAATGTGATATGAACTTGAAATCTGGGAAAATTCTCTTTAGATATTATATTTAACCATCGTGCAATTATTAAGGCCGGTACGTCGTCTCTAAATGGTAAATTTAGGAAAACCTGTTTGACGTTGTCTTCTATAGTGCGAATCTGATGTTTTCTGATGTTGACATCAATTAACTGCTCCGGTTAGAAGAAAATGGTGATTTTACACTGGCCTTACATAGAAAATCAACTTTGACCGGGCAATACATTCATTAAAACAACAGTGTGCCAACATCTCACAAAAGAAACTTATTTAACAACCTAGCCAACAGAATCAAGAAGATCTGCTCTTAACACAAAATCGAGGAAGAACTGGGCCACCTGAGAAAACTTTTACTAATGAACAACTACTCAGAGCGGCTCATTGATGTCAACATCAAACTATGTAAGGTTCGCACTAGAGGGAATACCGTCAAGCAGGTTTTCATAAACCTACCATATAAAGTCGACGTACCGGCCTCAATAATTTCACGTGGGTTAAATAGAATACCATAAACAAAAGATGTAATCTAATTAAAGCGAAGGTTTAGTGCTTGATGGTTTCTCATTAGTTGGAATCGGTGCTAAGCTCCGCGCTCTCTGTATAGCTGCTCAAGCAAAATCGATAAATAGGGACGTACGTGTATGACAAAAATATTTGGGCTAACTTATGACAACTTTTGATGAGTAGCCAGTTAACACAAAACGCAGGCGTTGATGCGATTACACATTTGGAAACTGAAATCGGTATGGCAACTGTTCTAATATGAGTTAATATTGAATAAAAATTTCTGTTTATTACAAAATAATCATATATATATATATATATATATATATATATATATATATATATATATATATATATTAAAGAACGTGGTTTCGACTAAACTGGTTTTTCTGATAAGCATAATATGGCAAAAGAAATTAAATGGAGATCCGTTCAAAATGTTCTCAGTCACATAACGGAGTTAAATAATCTACCTGTTCGAAACCACTGAGAGAATTTTCGACGCCTTTAGAATGAATGTCCTGCAGTATATCTTTCTTCAACTGATCCATTACTATCTCGCGAACTTTCGCTAGCTCGATGGTGTTTTCACTGCTATTTGGGTGGGCAGCTTTCCAATCGGCCTCCGCATTTTGTAGGCGTTGCTGCTTAATGGCTTCCGTGGGCTTTATCAGGGCTACCGTGTTTGTCTGCGAACTGTTCCCGTCAACGAACACCTGTTCAACAAGGCTGCTTTTGTTGTAGACTAATTCAACTCGCTCAGGAATCACATATTCACCTTGCGCCAACTTGAAGATGTGTTTGCAGCGATCAACAACTTTCAGTGTACCATTCTATATAGGTATTAAGTTTCACCAAGAGAAGGAAACACAAATATGCATCATACAGTTTAACAATAATTGATTGCGCGGGTGGTGGTAACAATTCTTTAAATCAAGTTTGCGTGCTTGAAGTAAACACCAATCCCATTGTATTTAACCAGTCATCGAACAACATAACAAAACTACGGCCAGCTGCAACGCACTGACGCGTTTCGACCTTCCATGATCATCATCAGAGTACGACGGCAAACTGACTATCGAGGATCAAACCGCATTGAATATATATAGAAATCAAATTTAGATATGCGGCTCTCACCTCTAGCAGTCTTGCATACATTGAACTTGACTGGAAATGTCGGCTGGACAATTTCTATGCAGTCACGAACATTAACTGTTTGCAGCTTTCGCCACATATACATATATAGGCAATACAATTTAAACAATAATTGATTGCGCGGGTGGTGGTAACAATTCTTAAAATCAAGTTTGCGTGCTTGAAGTAAACACCAATCCCATTGTATTTAACCAGTCATCGAACAACATAACAAAACTACGGCCAGCTGCAACGCACTGACGCGTTGTTCGGCGACTGGTTAAATACAATGGGATTGGTGTTTTTACTTCAAGCTCGCAAACTTGATTTAAAGAAATGCATCATACAGTGTTTGTTAGGTTAAGATATTGCTTTACAAAACAATTAAAAACCATTAATATAATATATATTAATATAATAATATAATAAACGAACATTAGTTGCGCGGACGGTGATTAAAATTACTTTAGCCAAGTTTGCGATCTTGATTTAAACACCCGTCCCATTATGTACACACATTTTCCAGTATAAAATAAGAACTGTTTTGTGTGGAAATTTCGATTCATCCAGTAGAACAGTTTCGTCCTTATTCAGGACTCATCACGTACTGTCCAGAATTTGCTGCGGACAGCGCTTGAAACTGGGCACGTCTGCATCGGAGTCGGTTGCTCTAACTACTGAGCCCACGCAACCAGTTTTCGTTTAATTATGTAAATGTTCAATTTTCGTGGCAGGGTGGTTCAGTGGTTAGAGTAGCAGATTCCAAAGAAGACGTGTCCAGTTTCGGGCCCTGTCCGTGGCAACAGTTTATATTGTAGATTTCACCGCATATTTCTTGTGCGGGACAATTGGTAGCACTCATAGGTCGGTAAAATCTTGAACTTTTTCCGTCTTCAGATGATGTAATTTTTGGCCTCAGTTGATGGGTTCTCACTAGTCCCTTCTTCTTTAAGCCTTCAATTAGCTGATTGTCTGAAAATGACGTTGGAACAAGATTTTCCATTGTTCTTTCACCAAATTATTTTTGAGCCCGAATTTCCAGGCTCATCTTCAGGGTTGACTTAATACGCACAGGAGTGAAAGAACAATGGAAAATCTTGTTCCAACGTCATTTTCAGACAATCAGCTAATTGAAGGCTTAAAGAAGAAGGGACAAGTGAGAACCCATCAACTGAGGCCAAAAATTACATTATCTGAAGACGGAAAAATTTAAAGATTTTGCCGACCTATGAGTGCTACCAATTGTCCCGCACAAGAAAAATGCGGTGAAATCTACAAAAAGAAGGACAGCACTGCGCAACCAAATGCTTCATTTAACAGTTTATATTGACAAATGTATGTACATAATGGAACAGGTGGTTATATCAAGATCGCAACATTGATTTAATTAATTTTTCAAACGACATTTAGGTTGTTTTCTCATAGCGATAATCGGTCACCCTGTTAAAGTCACATTATTTCGTAAGATTTGCGCTGATTTAGATATAAAAAAATGTAGAGATCTAAAGAGACGGTATATAGAGAGAGGGAGTCATTTAAATTATTGGTATCTGATGCATTACACAAACATACAGCAACCACCATTTAAATGTCAGTAGGGAAGGAAATAAGAAATGTTACTTTCAAAAAACATTTACAAAGAGCTAAGTGGATATGAGGAGACCACTGTGTTCTGGGCAGAACGAAAGCGAAGGACGCAGGAGATACTGTAGAAAAGCTTAACATAAGAAATACCTCAATATTACATCGCATCTACTATCAAAGTGCATTCCGCTTGGACAGTTTTCTTCATAACGATTCGCGCTTCTTGAAGCCACTGAAGACGCCAGAATCACCACCCCAAACTGGCACAGTGTCATTGTGTACAACCATAACAAATTATGTGCATACATACATTTTTAGACCCTATAAATACATGGTTGATGTTGCATACCTTATCGCCGACATTAAATATATTCCTTTCGTATATGGCCAGTACTCTAGCAGTTTGTGTGAATACAATTCCTCAGAATACTTTTTACATTTTGGCCGTAAGGAAACAAATAAAATTAACTCACATATCAGTAGACTTAGTAGTTCATGCAATAAAATAACTTATCAAGCAGTGAAAAAAGCTAGCAATAACGTGTTTATCCACAATTTAACCCTGTTAATAAGATGCATAAGTAAAGCAACAGACGAAAAGTGAAGATTACATAAAATTGTAGATTTCAAAAAGAGTTATATTTACTTTAGACATATTAATCTTGTCATATTAGAATGCAAAAAAAATTTAGCTAGAAAAACGAAGACCTATAAAGTGCCGAAAGGATAAGTTACAGACACCGAGCGTATTAGAGAAAGATAAGCATAGAATGGGAAAAGTAATGAAAAATTCACATTAATAAAAGAGTAGTAGAAGAAAATTAAGGATTTAAATAGAGGTAAAATTTAAAGTTTGTGACGAATTACATTATTTTGAACATAATCGAGAATTAGAATACTCGAGTCAAAAGAAAATTGAACGATTTTGAAGTTTGATACATTAGTGTGGACGCAGTATCAGCCAAATGATATTAAAGATTTCATACAACTGTGCAGATAAAATTTGTCATTTTCCTGATGAACGCCGTGCATTATTCCTTATGGATGAATCATACTTTAACGGAAATATGCAGAAAAAGTTATCAATTTTGACGTTTATATAAAAAGTTAGGATTCTACGAATGGAATATAAAGCAACATAAATCAGAAAAATGGGGTAAACATGTCATATAAAAGTAAACAGGAAAATTCGTTAAAACTTAAATATGAGTAAGTTAAAATAATATTTAAGGTTAAAAGTACGAAACCGGCTACTTTATTCTCAAAGATCCTAAAACTCTTAATACGTACGGTGTACCACAAAATTACCAAAGTGCTAACCCTCTACGATTCAAAATAATCAGACGCATATCAGTACCACTAAATAACATTATTCATTTGCTCAATTTCAGCACATCTACAGAAGATCTAGTACACAGCAATAAAAACTCAAACGAGGTTGCAGATTTACCAGAAATGTTTATATTACCACAAATAAAACTATGGCTATCTTAAATAGTAACCCAAAAATTTTCAATGAAGCCGAACTGATTATTTAAGGAACGAAGCCAAGTTTACTAACAGTTACTGTTAAAAATAATAAAAAATAGGAAATAGCAAAAACAAAAGAAATAGTATAATAAAATTGTATGAGCATATTTATCTAAGGTACATAATATAGTATTTCCAGAACCAAATGAATTAACGCCCAGCCATGTAAATATTTGTAGCAGTATGGTTAGTTAAGCAACTGACACATTTCAGGGGCTATCAATTCCGCCTCGTAGGAAGAGCTACTACTAGAACGTATTGTGCAGTTTACATAGAACTCCGTTTATGCACGTACAAATAAGTACATGCCTGTATGAATGTATGTTTATAGTATGTATTCATGTGTATGTATGAATGTATCTGTGTATGTATGCATGTATGTATTGGCGTATGTATGCATGCATGTATATATGCAGTATGCAGATATGTATATATGCATGTATGTATGTACTTATGCATGTGTATATGTATGCAAGTCTATATGTATGTATGCATGTATATACGTAGGTATGTATGCAGTACGCGTGTTTACATTTATTCAATATGCGTGTATGTATGTATATGTGTATGTATGTATATATGTATATATTTATGCATGTATGAATGTATGTATGTATGTATGTATGTATGTATGTATGTATGTATGTATGTATGTATGTATGTATGTATGTATATATGTATGTATGTATGTATGTATGTATGTATGTATGTATGTATGTATGTATGTATGTATGTATGTATGTATGTATGTATGTATGTATGTATGTATGTATGTATGTATGTATGTATGTATGTATGTATGTATGTATGTAGGTATGTATGTATGTATGTATGTATGTATGTGTGTATGTCTGTATATGTGTATGTGTGAGACTCTATATATATCAATAACGTAGGCAATATGTCCGACGAGGTGAGAATACGAATCGCGAAAGCTAGAGTAACTTTCTCGAACCTTCGTCATTTATGGAGAAACGCCAATATTTCACTTTGCCTTAAAGGTCGTGTTTACAATGCATCTGTACGCGCAGTCTTACTATACGTTTGTGAAACTTGGCCTCTTAGAGTTGATGATCTGAGACGCTTACAGACATTCGATCATCGTTGTTGGAGAAGTCTAGCACATGTTGGTTACCAACAACGAATAACTAACGTTGACATCCGTAGACGTATTTTTGGATTTGACAATAAGTGCTCGTCGTTAGAAAAACAAATAAGGCTCCATCAACTTCGTTGGCTCGGTCACGTTTTGCGTATGCCCTCATTTCGATTGCTCAATAGAGCTCTGTTCTCTCATCCAGCACCAAATTGGCGTAAGAAACAAGGTGGGCAGATTTTGACATGGCAGAAACAATTAAAGTCACTTACATCCAAATTGGGTAGTATAGGATCCACTCGTCTGCCGGGATGGGGTCCCCGTGCACATCACTGTTCTTGGTTAGAAATCCTTAGCGATATGGCAGCGAATCGAGCTCAGTGGCGATCTTGTTGCAGATTTATAGTAGAATCATCTTCGTAACTTTCTTTTCTTAGTAGGGCAAAGTTAGCTGCGAGGTTCGGTTTGTTTATGACGTGATACAGTGAAATCCGCAAGGAAGCTGTGTGGCTGATGTCGCCTTGCCCGAATGCTAACTTGGCCATAATGGTGTTGTGGAGAGGTTTAGTTTGCATCATTTCTGTGAGTTATCCTCATAAATTTACTCATAGTAGCAAGGTATTCCTTCTCTCTACCCCCCTCTCTCTCTTAAATCTCACTTTGTCTAAATTCACTCATATACTTTTTCTTTGCTCCTTATGGTTAAATGGCTGTGAAGCATTAGTATCTTGACTTTTGTGTGGCTGGGCATGATGATGGTGATGAGGACTAGTAAGCTCATTAGTGTTAGCATGAATCTTGTTTGATCTAATGCGACATAATCATCATCTCGTTTAGATGTGAAGCCTTGAATTCCGCTTAACTAAGCGGTAACATTTGGTGTTAAATAAGTATTAACGAAATGTGAGCAAGCATACCAGACACGGAGGGCAAGTTTTGGCTGCTGAAGGAAACTTTGGCCACCGGCGCCTCGACAGAAAATGCTTATCAGCTTAGTTAACGGACTATATAATCGAAGGAATACTCTGAATACAAGCCGTCTCCACTAGGAACATGCGACCTAGTGTTCTTTTACAGCCTATATATCACTATGAAAAATTACAAATTATAATAAATCCAAGTATGTATTAAGTGTTGCGAACCTAGTAACAAATGAGATTATACTTTCCGTTCATGCTGTCTTTAGTTTATCCTTCTGGTCATAACTGAACTAATTTTTTACTATGTTTGCAACACCTAATACATATTTGTATATATATTAGTTCTCCGCAACCAACAGTATTTAACTGTCATATATTGAATTGAATGATGTCATGCATATCGCGAAATGTGATAACTGATATTGATAAAGGCCAGAGTGTATGGATTTACTGAAGTAACAGGTGTTCAGAAAAAGTTGTAATTCTCAATTTCGATTGACTATAGCATACATTGATATCCTTAATGATGGTAACATGTACCGACTCGGCAACTATAGTGTTAGTATCATGTACCTTTTCGGTACTATAATGTTGGTGTCGGTTACTGACACAATAGCCATAGTGTTAGTATCCTTAAAAGACTCCGTATATATATTATATAGAGTGAGTTAGCGTAGAAGTTGCATTCTCGAGACTTTATAGGATGTTTGCTTCACTACTATAGGTTTACACATTCGTCTAGGAGATTGTACCGTCTTATTATCCCACATTCCTCACCCAAATTTATAGTGGTTAAATGGCGTAGTACCGGCTCCTACTGATGAGGCACAAGTAAGCACGAAACGAATGTGCATGAGATTATACTTTCCGTTCATGCTGTCTTTGGTTTATCCTTCTGGTCATAACTGAACTAATTTGTTACTAGGTTTGCAACACCTAATACATACTTGCATATATATTAGTTCTCCGCAACAAACAGTATTTAACTGTCATATATAATAAATTCAGACTGTATCGGCTTTCGCGCCCGATAAAACGGGTAAATTTTTCCTCTATATTTTGCAGAGTGGATAAGCAAAAACAGGCTACTGCAAGCACCTTCATTTCTTATTCTGCCACTTTTCATTATCTTTTTTCATCTTAATCTAATAATAACCCTCTTTTAGATGTTATGTTCACCTTTTCCTGTTTTTTTCAATTTTTTTATATACAATATTATGAACCATATTCTTCTTTATGTTCAGTAGGCAGATGTCTATATTCTGCTCGATGATAGATAAACGGATCTTGTTAATGCCGACAATATTGTAGAATAATTCGACGACCGCTATTACGCCCAGACCATATTGAATCAATCAGAAGTTGTCGTGCCGTCTTTCAGTATGACATTCGAACATTAAATGAAAGTTACTTTTATAGGATCACATATCACTCACTTAAACTTTTGGCCTTCAAGGTAAGGCTTTGGATGTAGCTGACGGGTATGAACATCTTGGTAGCTGCATCAACAGCTCAGGAAATATGAGTGACAAGGTTAATTGGAGAATCGCGAAACGTAGATTACCTTTCTCAAACCTTCGCCATTTATGGATAAACAAGAGTATCTCACTCTGCCTTCACAGTTTTGTATAAAATGCAATTTTATATGAAATTTGCTTTATGCAAGTGAAATATGGTCCTTTAGAGTCGAAGAATTTAGATGCTTACAGGTATTCGACCACCTTGATGATGATAATTATGTTGATGATGATTAAGTAATCACTATTGACAGTATTCTTGCGACATTGTGTGTCTGGTAAAAATGTTACTAATATTGACTTGAAGTCAGCAAACTTTACTTAAATTCTAATATTAACGATTATTTTATTCTTGCAATGAATGTCGTCCAAACTGTGAAAGCTGCTTGTACACCATCGTTAACCGAAGATAAACTACATGCATATGCACTGGGGGAAACAAAAGTGTGTAGACGCGTGCTTATTTTGTTTACGCTAATGTGTGGGCGCTTAAAGAAAACTATATTGTGATAAATGGTCGAGTTTTCTATAAAAATAAATACGGTGGTATGTATGGCATGGCACGGTTAACAAATCACTAACTTCTTTCCATTCTCCGATGTCACCAGTGTGCATCCAACCCTCGGCGTCATAAAGTTCAGCTGTCAGTTCTGGAGATTTATAGTAGCCTTTAGTGCAATTCCTTCCTTTAGCACATATCTTTTCAAATAAGAAAGACATTATTAATTTAAAAAAAATACCTTGTTCGTCATAAAACTTTTTCTATTAGCAATAAAGCATAATGCATCATAATGGTTAAAAGTTGAAAAATCCGGATATTTTTTTTCAATTTAATGCAGTGACAATTGTTTTTCAAATGTATTCTGAAACGCAGCTTTGTTGCAAATGATGTCTCATGTTACAGATGAAAGCCGTCAATATGGTTAATCTTGTTTTAAATGAGCATCGCGTATTCAGTAACAAATTTGTTCATATAGGACCAGGACGAAATTTCAAAGTCAAAACGACAAAAGGGTGTAACATCAATTATGCTCACGTTATATTTTCTTCCGTAACTGATGTGTAAAGGTAGGAAATACACCAAAAACCCACAATGATTTAAAGAATTAATGCGTCATTACGTGTGACAGACGGTAGTTTTGCTATGTTAGTATGTATTAGGTGTTGCGCACCTAGTAACAAATTATTTTCATTATGACCAGAAGGAAAAATCAAATACAGAATGAACGGAAAGTATAATCTCGTGCACATTCGTTTCGTTCATACTGGCGACTCATCAGTAGGAGCCGGTATACGCCCTTTATCCACTATATAATTGGGTGAGGAATGTGTGAAAATAGGACGACACAATCTCCTAGACGAATGTGTACGGCCACAAGACAAACTCACTATATAAAGTTTATATATATATATATATATATATATATATATATATATATATATATATATGGTATGTGTATGTGTTGTTATATAGTGTGAGTTAGCGTTGAAGTCGCATTGTCGTTGACTTGAGATTATGTTAGCTTTACTATAACAGGTTTACACATTGGTTTAGGAGATTGTACCGTCCTATTATTCCACATTCTTCTACCAAATATATAGTGGTTAAAGGGCGTAATACCGGCTCCTACTGATGAGTCGCCAGTAAGCACGAAACGAATGTGCATGAGATTATACTTTCCGTTCATGCTGCCTTTGTTTTATCCTTCTGGTCACAACTGAACTAACTTGTTACTAGGTTCGCAACACCTAATACATACTTGCATATATATTAGTTCTCCACAACAAACAGTATTTAACTGTTTTGCTACGTTGTTAGACGACTGGTTAAATACAATTGGATTGGTGTTTACATCAAGCTCGTAATTTTGCTTTAAAGAATTGTTACTATCACCCGCAGAATTATTGATTTTTTAATTGTATAACCCACAACTGAGTTTGACGATGTGAGATCCAGAATTTGGCTCAGATATTACTTTAATATGCATACAACTAATAGGTAGAACCGCGTTTTTGACGCACATTTAAAAAACCAATTTTTTAGTTGGTAGTGAACGTAGTGCAGAATGAAATTTCAACTTGATCCAATTGGTTATATGTGATCTTGATATAACCACCTGACCCATTAGGTACATACATTTGGCAGTATAAACTAAATATTATTAAGTATGGAAAAGGCAATTAATCCAGTAGACCGGTTTCATCCTTATTGGAAACTCATCACGTACTGGCCAGAATTTTCCGCGGACAGGGCTCTAAATCTTGTGTTCCAACCACTGAGCCACCTTGCCGCACACTACACACAAGTTTTAGTCATGTACTAACTAATGTTTCTTCGTTAGCTATTTCTTTAGGTGAAGCCTATATAGCACACCTTTTTAGATTTAAAATTCCATCTAACTACCCAAACTGTCATTTTAGAACAGACATCATGGTACCTAGGGAAGTTGTATTGAATTGATCATTTATATAATTAAACAAATATTGGCTGTGCGTTAAAAATGCCGATGAATGGAACGTACTTCTCCACGGCCATCACGTGTTGCAACAAGATTCATTTCAGGAACGTCGGCCAATTTCACCAAATTGGCGCAGTGCGGTGGACCCACATTGGCGATGTCAAGATCCCAATGGTTGGTTATACATATGGCGCCACTCGACTCAGTTTGTCCATAACCTTCAAATACCTAGATAGATAAAATATTAATTAGATCATGCTAAATTAATTTATGTTGGAAGCTTGACTTAGGAATGATTCGCATTTGAAGAATAGATAAATTGCAGCTTCTGACATTAATGTAAAATTTACCGCATTTATTTTATCATATAACAACGATAACTTAAGGCTTTAACACAAAATACTACACTTGTTTACCTGTAATGGTAAATAGACACTAACAAAACTATTTTAAATGCGTTTAGTTCAGAACAACATATCAACCGTGTGTAATGTATGAATCTGATTATTTATCCTTTATTCTAGAGACAAAAAACTTGTTGCTTTTTTCTCTAGTAATCATTTATTATGGCACATTTACACTTTGTATCTTTATTAAATTAGCGATGTGTAATTTTAAGTTGAATACCCAATTGGTATTATTCTTTGAAGCATTCGCACATAACAAATTATTTATTTTGTGTTTATTTTATCGAAGGTGCCAGAAGAGATTGAGTATCATCATACATACTGCATCGGTCGTCGCGTAGTATAAAAAGGGTCGCCTTATCTGCTGAGCCGCACAGTGCAGTTAAGCGAGATCGGGCAACTGTAGGCAACTTTATCTTCAATTTTATCTTCGATGCTGCCTCTTTTCCTTCCCCTTCCTCTTCTCAATCTAACAATAACGCTCTTTTAGTTACTATGAATATGGTTGGTGTAGGTCATATCTCGGTTTTATTATATGGCAGTGAAACATTAGTCGCTTTTGACATTTGTATGGCTGGGAATGATGATGATGATGATTATCGTCATTATTTGGCAATGTGTTAAATGAGAGCTCGATTAATTCTAGTATTTGTGGCAGTGTTGTCGGACGAGAGTAGTATTCGATTAATTCGTTTTTATCAGCGATTGACTGTCTCATTTCGTGCAGTGTTCATGGAACACATCAAAATGCGTATTGACCAACCGTTTTGCCTCACAAGATGACGGTCTTCATGAGTGGATTTCTGCTTTTGCAAAATAAACATCCTCGAGTAATAAATAGATGAATTCCAAACCTACGAAATAAGTCGCTTTGTATTTATCTGAAAAATAATGTAAATTAACCTGTCAACAAGGTTATGATTTGCATAAAAAATTGTTTTAGTTATGATACTTAGATATTTAGGAATATGACTATCAGATGTAACTTTCTTTGCCATTAGATAAAGTTATATAAAACGTTCAAAGATAAAACAAGATGACAGGTAGTTTACCTGGCATTGTAGGACGCGTTTGATGAACGCTTTTGCATCCTCGGTAATTGGGGCGCCACCAATTATAGCCGAATGTAATACACCACCAAAACGTTTTCGAATATTTTCTATAGCGGCTTCTTCTTCTACTTCAGTCCTGTTAATAAGTTCGGTTAACAGCATAAATTTATCGCATTAAACAACAGTAAATGTTAAACATTTAGGTCCAAATTTAGTGAAAGATTTTTTTAGATTGTTACTTTAAAATACTGTTAAATATCATGTAACGTTTCGGTAGAAAAGATGCAGATGTGCTCAAATAAGAGAAAGTAGATGTTCTCCTAAATAAGTTGTCCAGAATTACCTTTCATCCTATTCAATGCAATAGTAATATTCTAGCTTGTGCCTGAATTGCACTCTTAACTTAGATTGTGTCGCTAGTTTCTATGGAGATATGGGCAACCAAATAGAAAGCAAAATATTCTAGATTAATGTATGATTACTTGGCGTTATTTCCTTGTCTGATACATAAACGTCTGCTTCTTGAGTATGTTTGTCTCATTTACTTTAATCTTGGGGCTGTTTTGAACAAGTTGAATGGGATGGCAGTTGCCTTTTCCAATGCATTGTGAAACTTTAGGCATAGTTCTTAATCACATGCAATGCATTATTTATTTTTTTTGCGAATGTCAATAAGTACCTGATCAGGATCAAAATTTAATTTATTTTGGTCGACGAAAGGACTATTATTCCCGAGGCCTATTATTTAATAAGGCTGAATATAAGCGATGGATTACTTTGGGTTAAAATCTGTTTGAAAAAGAATTTGCATCATTCAGTTGAGCCAGTATTCAAATTCACTGCTATTTAACAGTAGCGTAGTTGAAGGCTCAACTGTTATTTTCTAACTATTTTAATTCTAAAACAAATTAGCACAAATGTTAGTGTATATTGTGCAGTGCTGTACCTCTTGTTTGTTTTCCTTCCGTCATTTTCAATTGCAGGACAATTGATAGCACTCGTAGGTCGGCAAAATCTTGATTCCTTTATAATTCCAGGTGCACCAATGGTTAGCCTTGATTGATGGGTTCTCACTTGTCCCTTTATTTGAAGCCGTCCCCCATCAGCTGCTTGTCTAAACATGATGTTGGAACCAGATTTCCCGAATTTAACAGGAATTTCCGCTTTTTCTAACCAGGAATTTATACATGAATTATGACTTTTTTCGCTTGAACTTCGGATCAGGCTCTTTGATTGAGAATAATTATACAGCAATGGCGCTATTTCTACATTTGAAAGGGGAACCCAATATCCTCAGATGAGACCCATTTAAAATGTATACCCATCTGCTATTTTATCAGCAAAACTGATTTCATAGTTCTTTACTATGATTTTGATTTTGCGGTATTTATGTTTTTCTCAAACATTTGCGGTGAAATGACAGATAACTTTACGTAAGGGCAATGTTTTAGGCTTATCAAATTATAGCCACAACCAGTATCATTGACTGGTGCTGTATTTTTTATCAATTCAGCCCTGATGCTATAAAATCTTATGAATGAGTGTTTGTCTTTTATTTCTTTAGTGCATAGAAGACAATTCTAAGGAAAATTTAAAATATGGAAAAAGAAAAGGATTTTCTCAACCAGCGAAAGAATATCAATAAACAATTCCGTTATATCCTGTAATAAGGTATTTGTTGGAAGAATTCATTAGATGATGATTGGATATTCACCTCTTTCGGTGATGTTGAATTTTGCTTACCTTCTCTTACGGTTGTGGAGTTATTTTTAAAATTATTATCATGTACTGTTTAAAAGTTATACGACTGCACAACGTGTACTCAACTAAACGCAGCGCCGAGTCTGCAATCGGTGCTAAGCTACCGTGCGACCTTTACGCAGAACCTGACAAAGATTAAGCAATTACAATTAAAAATTCGTCAGAAAAATAGAGGACAGAGTGAGAGAGAGAGAGAGGGTAAGGAAGGAAGAGATAGAGTGAGGCAGAGAGAGATGGAGAGAGCATTGTATAATGTAGAAAATGCGATTCATCAAGTAGACCGATTTCGTCCTTACTGGGAACACTTCACGTACTGTACAGGGCTCCAATCTCGGATCGTCTGCTTCGGAGTATATTGATATAATCACCAATCATTGTGCGTAGCGTACTGCAGGATGACTCAGCGGTTTGAGCAACAGATTCCGAAGCAGACGTGTCCCGGGTTCCCTTCTTTTTATACAGTATGCGAAGAGTTCCCAATAAATACTAAATCCGGGTCTACTTGAAGAATTGCTTTTCCTATATCATATAATGCTTAATTTATACTGATAAATATATGTATATATATATATAAGTCGCAAACTTAATGTAAATAATTGTTATCACCGCCAGCACAACCAATGTTCATTTATTTAAACTGCAATGCTAAACAAATAGAAGGTATTACATGTTTACTAGTGAGACCTATGAAAATCGTACAGTACATTTAGTTTTAATGCCTACCAAGTCGACTTTTTCATTGAATTAAACGCATCAAAAAGCCGTGTCACTATGCGTGGCACTGCGACGAAAATTGTAGGTTTTACTTCAAAAATCTCCGTGAATAGTTGCGCGATATCGCATGTGATGAAAGCAATCCTTCCTCCGTGCGTCAATACAAACAGCTAGTGGAACAGAAAAAGAATTTATTTTTTATTTCTCAATACGAGATTTTAGCTAAATCGCTTTATCTGTGCTATGAGTTATGTAGAACAAATATTATACACAATAAGTATTTTTTCGAATTTTATTCTCAGTTATGTAGAAAAAAGTTGAGGTTTGCATTTTTGAAAATTAACAAACCCGAATATTAAAACGAAGTGGGAGTCCGAGATTATGACACGTCAAATAAATAAGAAGAATCAAATTTAATACAGGTTCAACGTCCGCATATATCTGGCTGCAATTTGTTAGCCGACATCACCTTAGAGATTGTTAATTTATTTCTGTTTTTCATTCGGTAAGTTTTAGAATAGCAATATCTGTCGAATATACATATTATTTTTTAATTATGTTTTACTCAGTTGTACTCACCACTCGATCAACGACCTTTTTACAATGGGTGACGTGAGAAGGCTAAGTCAAATAATCATACATATATTGTACACAATGTTGCAAAGCAAATTAAAATTCACAGTTAATCCAAATAGACCGTGCTCTAGACGACAACAAAATAATATATTGTCAACAAAAGTTACTGTCTCGTATAAAAGTAGTCACAATAAACACAATAAAATGTATCGTTAATAATTGTATGTGAATGATTGAAAAAGATAAGAAGATATAAATCCAGAATGCTTTAGCAGAGTTGTTCATTGTCAGGTATAACGGAATACCACATGAAATACATAAATCCTGGCTTTGATCGTTATGTCACATAAATCCACTGCATGATACCGGCGTATTGCGCGCGGGTGTGTATCATTATTAAACAAAACCCTATTAATTACAAATAAATTTGCAGTTCAAGAAACCTCAATTAAAATTTCTTGAAACTAACAGAGGTTGTTACTGAAATCATAGTTAGGAGAAATATTGTGTAAAACCAGAATAAGCATATGTGACCTTATAGCAAACCATATTTGTCAAAATTGAGCTTCGTTGGGTTGTAACGCGGAGCCGCGCGTTACACTACAATGGTATTGAAATAGCTTTTTTATTAATATTCCAGTCCTGTATTTATTTCTCAATTGAAATTACTAACGTACCTAAATGACGGAATTGAAATTTATACCTTATAACGTATTGAATTGACAATTTTTGCGATAATCTGGCATGCAAAGCACATGGCTTTATTCCTTAATTTATTTACCACATTGAGTTCAAGATTCAGCAATCTCGTTAATGAATACTTGAGATGACGCTTTTGTCAAATTCTTTGAAAATGAAATGGGATTGTAGCCTGTGAGCAGATTTAGTTATTATTTTGCTTTTAGATTCAGTGTAGATCTAGATGATTCTGACTTCTCGATGTCATCAAATTAACCTACAAATTATTAACAACGGAAACGATAGAAGTTATCTTGCACATGAGAATTGATCCCTGAGCGCATGACAAATTTTTTGCAAATGGTCCAATGAATTGTCGCGTTGACCATTCGCTAGTGATAGTTATTAGGACCAGAATATTGGGAAAATTCCACTGTCACACAGCTTGGACAATACTACAGATTATATTTGTAAATTTTAATTATCTGAGGAGCGTACTGGAGTGCATTGTTAAGTAATATCGTACAAAATTGGAATATTAAAGTATTTTAAATAAATCGATCAAACTTTTAACCATATATACCATAATAATTAAATTTATAGTTATAAAATGTTTTTTGCGGAGAACTAATATATATACAATATTGTATTAGGTGTTGCGTACCTAGTAACAAATTAGTTAAATAGGTACGCAACACCTAATTCAAAATTGCATTTATATATTAGTTCTCCGCAACTACCTAAACCTAACTGTTAGATAATTAAACGAATATTGGTTGCGCGGACGGTGATAACAATTATTATAGTTGCGATCTTAATTTAAATACCTGAACCATTACACATATACATTTGTCAGTATAAACTAAGTATTTTGTATTGTGGAAAAGGCAATTCATCCAGTAGACCGGTTTCGTCCTTATTGGGAACTAATTATGTACTGTCCAGAATTTGCCGCGGACAGGGTTCGAAACTGGGCACGTCTGCTTCGGAATCTAGTGCTCTAACCACTGAGCTATCCTGCCGCATATGTAAGTAATTAATGAGTCAGGTGCAAATTGTTAGATATTTCATTGAATAGTTTCATGGTTACCGCAAAATGGGCCGACTGATGGCAATCAAGTCCGAAGTGTTTGGAGTAACAGTTGTGCAGAAGTAGTTATAATTTTCAGTTTTTGGTCAAAATGCACTGTGCAGGCTCGGCACTTTGAAAACCATTATATTGGTACTATTTATGAAGGTACCTCCATTACTACCTGAATATATTCGTATAGGAGATTGTACTGTCCACCTGCCCCACATTTCTTGACACAATATATAGTGGGCCTCGGACATAATATCGGTACCTAGTGATAAGTCCCCAGTAAGTACGAAACACGTGTGAACATGAGATTATGCCTTTTATTCATTCCGGATTTATAATATCTTTCTGGTCACACTTGAACTCATTTGAAATAAATGTATTGCTTTTATAGGTGTCATAATAGAAGACATCTATTAAAACCATATTTATCCAGTAGTTTTCTTTTTTCAACAGATTATTTCGGCTACCTTTTCCGGCAGCCTTCTTCAGTTGGTCCTTTCTCACGAGTTTACAAAAACCAAACTAATGAAGCAAGAGTTGTATTTCCTCTGGTTATAATATTTATACTTCAGACTGATCTTTTACTAGATAGTCGCGCGAAACATGTGTGTATGTGCATTTCGTAGCTGTTATGTTCATTAAATGAGACTGGAGTTGCTGAATAAGAATTTACCATTTATATGCATTAGACTTCTTGTTTTATACACTCCATGAACAATGACGTAACTGAGATTGCCCTTACATTTTCTAGTTAGAGGAGACCAATATTTCAGAAAAACTCGCCCTTAACACATGCCATTATGAGTGATAAAATTAGAAATCCGAATGGCGAAAGCACATGTTAAATTTAAATTCAACCCAGTCAGGTTGTACTCAGAATAGACATGTTAATAAAAGTTATTGGTATAAAATTAAATAGGTGCACGTCACGCATGCGAATTTGTATGAGAATACTTAACCAAAAAGATTCAGTTAAATATAATTGATACACATTTACGTACATCTAAATAAAACTGAAGTCAATAGACATTCATTTACCCTTTGCACGCGTCAGAATAATTATTAATACTAAATATTTGAAATGCTGTATTATTAGAATGATCTCAATAAGCAGGGTGGGGTTGCAATACACAAAATTAAGCGTTCAAATCACTAAGAGTTTTAACATCAAACTAGTAGTTAGAAGTGAAATTTAGAAAGACTATATTCTGAATTATAGATTAGCCACTAATTGAATAATAAGCCCACAAATAAGTCAATCTGAATCCAATGTTCTTAATCTTTTACTGGAGCTAGTTTCAGATTCTAATTTATGCAATTGTATTTTCTTGCCATTAGCTAATGCGGTATTCCAAATCAAACCTAACGATTTTTCATAATATTATAATTAGATTTAATTTCGATAGATTCTCTAATCAATCTCGTCACCCTATTACGACTACATATTGCTATGCGTTTGCAATCATCCCGGTCAATAGATTGTCCAGTCTCCCCTACATGACGAGCAAGATAAGATTTAGCAATACGCCCATACTTACATACAGTTTTATTTTCACCTCTTCTTATCTTGATTGGACGCATGGTCTCAGCAACATACATGAGACTACAATCATTGCATGGGATCTCATACACTCCTGGTGTTTCCAAGGGTTCAATCTTTTCTTCTTGCTTAGTGAGTGTAGTGTCTAGTGTAAGGGATTGTTTTAAAACAGTCCTAATATTGTATTTAAAGCTATTAGTTTCACTTTCTTACTTAATATAGAGTCCGGTATTACCATGACCTTACGCTCTTCCTTTCCCTTGTTCGCTTTTATGTACCTCAAATTATGATTAAATTTTTTCACGACATCCGTCATTGTTGCATCTATTACTTTGGTCTTTATAAACTCGTGAGAATAGACCAACTGAAGAAGGCTGCCGATGAAGATAGCCGAAATATTTTATTGAAAAAAAACTGCTTGATAAATATTTGTGTTAGTCAAAACGCAAATCAGGTAATTTCGATTAATCCAGTTTCGCAAAAATATTTTATTTTTATTAAAACCATAGCACGTTCTTGAAAGTTATTTTTCGCGTGTTGAATTTTCAGCGTAGTGCGCTCCCGTAGATAATAGTTCGGAAAATCAAGAACTCAAGGCTTTTCTATTGAACCACTTAAGGACCGGGAAACGGCAACAACGTATCCAAAGTGCGGATAATGGCGAAAGTTATACTCAAATCCTATTTTAAATGTGTCGCCAGAGACCACACTTTTAGTTTTTTTGAAGCTGGCTCATGTTAACTCGTGAAATGTTGGCAACCAACATTGATAGTTAGCAAAGAGTTAACATATATTCTCAAAAGATGGCTTATTGTGCTCCTTTCCTGTAAGCAGGATTTCAGCAAACACTTTCCGTATAATTGGTTAGCGGCCGATCATCATGAGCTGTATATTTCTTGCCAGATAAGCTTATCGAAACAAAAACGACCTGGAGTACAAAAAAATAATCTAATCAATTAAAAGCAATTACGCTTGTAGAGGTCGGTGAAGAATTTATTAGAAATTTAACTAAACAACTGATTACAAAATTTACCTGAATAACTTGTTCAAAAATATGCGCCAGAGGTAGATATGATACATGCACAATATCGATGGATTCAAACTAAAATTTTGCGAAATATTTACATTTAAAAGTATAAATAGAGAAGTAAAAATTACAGCTAATTTTAATATGCTATTTGATTTGAAATATCTGAAATGCAAACGTGGAATCCCCATTGCTAAATTTATTACAAACTATGTTGAAAATTTATCAAACAGATTTTTTCATTTATAAAGTTGCTAAATTAAT
>JAQBSW010006427.1:0-48608 GCA_029291075.1 Eudiplozoon nipponicum | reverse complement strand
ATAAAACGGAATGGTTCCAGATTGGAAAGAGATATTTTTAGAAAAGAGACTTATTCAGGACTACTTCTTAATTTCTTATCAAATCACCCATATGGAATGAAAATAGGCATTCTTAAATCCATGATATTAAGAAGTCTTAGAATAGTGGATATAGAAAATAGAGATAAGGAAATGAGGAAATTAAAAGAAATATTCAAACTAAATAGCTATCCGTCAAGTATAATAGATAGATTAATAGATGAGATGTTACAGAGATTTAACAATAATATAATAAACAAAGTAAAGAAGGAAACGGAACCGGATAAGCACAAAATTATGGTATTACCTGATTCTAAATTGAGCAGGAAAATTAGAATAATAGCAGCTAAATACAATATTAAAACAGTTTTAAGACAATCGCTTACTATAGGCAATAAACTACCTAACCAAAAAGAAAGAGTAGAACCCCTCGAGACATCAGGAGTATATGCGATACCTTGCAAAGAATGTAATCTCAGGTATATAGGCGAAACCATGCGACCTATAAAGGTTCGTAGAGGTGAACATAAGACAGCCTGCAAATATGGACACATTCAAAGATCAGACCTAGCTAGGCATTCGAAGGAAACGGGTCATGAAATAGACTGGGAAGGATGTAAACGCATCGCGTTATGCAACCGCAACAGATTAACTAGACTAATTAGAGAGTCAATTGAAATAAAATCAGGAAAAGGTGTAATGAATGTAACATCGGTAGAAAAATCATTGGGCCCAATATTTAATGAAGCATTTTCTATGGTCAGAAAACGTGAGGCTGCGGAACATGAATTAAGTGGGAACCTAAGTAAAAATCCTCGCTTATAGAAAACTGGTTGCGAAGGATCTGTACCAATATCAATTTCCTATGTACTTATTTTTCTCAATAAAATGTTCCAAAAGACGGTATACCGATTTAGCAAGGGTTAGTAGATAGAACATTAGATAAGACACATTTGACTTACATTGTCGCTTATATTTTCTATATTTATGTAAGGTAGGAATATCTTAATAAATGTATAATACATTAGTCATAGAGAAGATATTCATGGTTAATAGCTACCATGTATCCTTTTAAGAGGAAACCAAAATGTGATAGATAGATGGATATATAGATAGGCCTATGGGTAGATTGATAGGTTTATTCTATACACATAATATATATATATATATATATATATATATATATGACTCACACTGTTGCTTATATTTATATATATATGTTTTTATACATATTTATATGTATTTTATATATTTATATAAGGTGTGAATAAATAAATATACAATTTGATTAATTGGTAAATAAAAAAACAGTAAAAAAAAAGAATAAAATAATAATTTGAAATATGCAAACGTATATATATATATATATATATATATATATGTAGGATTAGGGATGTTGGTCTCATACTGTTGCTTATATTCATATATATGTTTTTATACATATTGACATGTATTTTATATATTGATATAAGGTGTGACTAACGTAATAAATAAATATATAATAAGAATAGAAATTATTCATATTTAATAATTATCAATGGTCCTTTTTCTCTCTCTCTCTATTTATATATATATATATATATATATATATATATATATATATATATATATATATAAAGGTTTTACGATATTATATTTAGATATATATGTATATAGATATAATGAATTATTTTAGTCATATGAGCAAATATTCTTATGCAATTAGTTCCAATAGTTGATTAACTTCGCAATGTGCTTACGATTAGCTTTTTGAAAAACGTTAGTTGTCCAGGCTATCTCTATCTTTCTCTCTTTAATCGTTCACCTAAGCGTCGATATAACATTCACTCTCCATCCATCTACGTTACTTGCTGCTCCATATTTGAACTAATTTGTTGCTATGTGCGCAATACCTCACACACCATTGTATACATTAGAGTTCCCGGCTTTAAATAAAATACAGTATATGCTAGTCAAGGTTTTAGTTTTAGCATTTTAAATTTTGATTACCGTGACATAGTAGCAATACAGTTATAACAAATAACAAAAGGTTCGATACTGTCTCTCTCCCCTAAAATATTCTGCATACGAGATGAGATGAGGTATAGTTGAGGTAATGATTGGTCTGCTAATTATAAAAAAAGTTATATATTGAGTTTAGTTACTGAGACAAATTCTATGATTAAAATAGTGTTGAGTCAAATATATATAAATAGAATGGTTTTGGAACGAGGTTACCACATTTGCTTAAATCTGCTATTGTGATCAGTGTTGTGTTGCCTGATGATGGTGCTGGAAAATAGGCACCGAAACGTCGCCAGTAATCAAAGATGTGATAGAACCGCATTTCCAATTGAAGTAAAAATGAGTCAACCCGATCAAAGACAAAACAAAATTGGAAATAGTGGCAAATCGGATCTTTGTGTAACTGCCCGTGTACAGCTATTACCCGCGTACGCAAAACGCGGCATTGATAACCTGAATGCTTACACACGCAAAACATTGAGTTCAAAAGTTATTCTGATTAAGCTGTTAAACGGAATCAATCGAGTGAGACTGCAACATCAAAAAACGATGTATCGTTACTAAATGTTGTGGACAGAGGGGCGAGAGGAAGCATGGCCTTGAAGCCCGGGAAAAGAATAATAAAGAAGCCAACAAGTTTGAATCAGTAAAAGTCGATACTTGTTTAGATAAGTCGCTTTCTACATATACTTTATTTTATGCTAACTTTCGAAGTGTTAAGAATAAGAACTTTTTACTGTGTAATTTTATAATAAGTAACGATTTCGATTTTATAATATTATCTGAAACCTGACTTAACAAGGATATTAAAACCATGAATTTGATATTCCTCACTATTCTTTATTCAGAAAGGACAGATCGCTGGATAAAAGAGGTAGAGGAGTACTCATTTATAGTAAATCTGTATTTAAGGCGAAAATTTTACATACTAGTGATGATAATGCTATCATTGATTTTTTATCTATACAATTTGATAATCTGATCTTAACAGCGGTTTACAGACCGCCGTATGCTACTTTATTTGATGATCAAACATTTACCAATTCTTTTCAATCTATCTTTGACTGCCATGGCTATAATGTGGTGGTAGGTGACTTTAATAAGTTACAGGACTGTGAATTATCCAATTTTTTTTCTAACCATGATCTCAAGCAGATTATAAATGAATCAACTAGAGGTTCGCAATACTTAGATCATGTATACTTAGAAATTGAAATGGTGAAATCGCACAGTTATGATGTTGTCAATTATTTCAAAGAATTGGACCACAAACAAATTATTTTACAATGGAACATCTTGAGTGGCATAACACAGAAACTAAGTTTTGAAAATGCACACGTGCACTGTTCCAGAATCAACTGGAATTTTTTTAGAGAATAAAGTATACTGATTGATTATGAGAGTTTTTATTTCTTGAATACTGATGAATTTGTTTCTTCTGTTTCATCGTTATTATCTATTTTATTTCAGGCATCTACGTTTACGGACATTATACCGAAACGAATTAATAGGAAATTGTGTAAACTAAGAATTAAACGAGATAATATAATAAAGTGTATTAAACAAATGAGGTAAGATTCCATTGATAACGAAATTAATTCATCACTGCTAATAATTCGTCAAAGATCAGAACGAATTATTTTGGCCAAAATGAAGAGTAATCCTAGATTAGGATTCAAACTCCTCACAGATTACAGTAAATTCAAGGCAAAGTTAAAGCTTATACTACCTGTGGATAAAACTGAGTATGGATTTCTCTGTGAATTGGAGGAAGTATTTGGCAATTTGATATGCAATCCACAGAATGAAAGAAATTTTATAGATTTATCTGACCTTTTGGGAGACCAGGAACCAGGACTTGTTATGACAGTGATGAATTGATAAAATTGATGCTAAAAATCAAATCATAAAAAAGCTAAGCCGTTGCCAAAAGTAAGTAAGCCAACGTGCGCCATTGATTATAGATTAATCTCTATTCTCCCTTCGTTTTTGAAGATAATAGAACGATTGATACTAGATCATTTAGAACGTATGTTACCGGCTGATTTTGACTTATGTCAACATGGCTTTACGAAAGGTAGATCGACAACTACTAATATGCTTTCCATGTGGAAACATGTAATCACATTAGACGAGAATAAGTTAGATGCATTAATTGTATTTATAGATATCTCAAAAGCTTTTGACTCTATATCTTTTGATGCTATTTTGAATGCGATTAGTTTGTTGAATATTGATCCAAATATTTTTAGATTACTTAAATACTATCTATATAATCGACGAATGAGTATTCAAGTAAACGATTTTGATATCAAAATCGAAACGAGTAACGAGTGGAGTTCCACAGGGATCAAGCTTGGGGCCAATTTTATTTAAAATTTTATTTAAAATTGTATTTGCAAATTTGGAAACTAAGATCCTTAACGGTCGAGTTTGCAAATTCGTTGATGATTTAAAAATAATCTTCCCAATTGATCCAAAGAATGTCGAATTCTCCAAAAATAATGTGACATTAGATTTGTATGATTTGAGTAATTATTTGATTACACTTGTAAACGCCCCGGCTTCAAGTAAATGCCGTACGACGTTACAAACTGGGTTAAGGTGCTCTGAATAGAGATCAGTTACTGATATGGGGGCCCTTAAGAGGGCCTGGTAATGCGTTCTCTTGAAGTCTTCAGAGTTGAAGATGTCCTAGAGCCTTGGGTGGACTCTGGTTGAGTTGTCGCTCCCGTGGTTGAGCTGTGATCGCGTTGTGGATGGTGTCCTGCAGGTCCTGCACTCTAATTGGCTCGTCTCTCCGGTATCCCGCAACAAGATGAGTCACGGATGTAGTTAGTTGTTGGTGAAACTATCAAATCACTAGCGTAGGTATTGACAGCCAACAGATCGCACACGTATTGACAGCCGACAGAACGCACACGCGTGAAGCAGGTAGAAGGCAAATGCCAAAACTGACTTGCATGGTAAATTACCGTGCTTAAATAGCATGCAATATGTGTACTTGCATACTATTGGTTAAACGTGGTTAAACGTGGTTAAACGGCAATTTGCTTTTTTTTCATTGGTGCAACGTAAATAAATTTGAATTTAATTTACGCAATATGTCGGCGAATGATTTGTGTCGTTACAACACTTTCCTCTCTGAAGAAAAAAAAATTCCTCTCTGCGAGGCTAGATAAGAAATGCATGACAGAGTTCGAACCAAGTTAAGCTAAAATATGATGAACCATAAGTGCTGGGCTTAAATATGCTTGTTGGTTGCTTCAACAATGATATGATGCTAGGTAACCACTAGGAATTGCTACACAAATTGTTAGCTCTAGTGGACGGTCATAGCACGTGAGGCAAAAATAGAGCAGTGTAAGTTTTTTGGAGCCGCAGCGTGAAGATTTCGAGGTAAATCGCCTCTGAATTTGCCAGGTTAAAGTTAAAAACCTAAGCAGGTTGGATCGTTGTCAATGTGTTTGTATACGACCAAAGGAGCTAGAGTGTTCGACGTTGTGGTCATGACATTTGTAGAGTGGTCTTTGTGAAATAGATAAAGTTGAGATATGCATTTAAAGTGGCCTGTACCATGATATGAAGCTGATCACTACTTAGTGTTGCTACACGAAAGCGTTAGCTCTAAGTAGCTGGTCATACCAAAATAGGCAGTGTAATGTCATGTGTGAGAAATACATTATAATTTAAAATATATATACATTAAAATCAAAGGTAATTGCATAAAAATATGTACACGAACATTGCCTCAGAGATGGCATAATACCAAAGAACTGTTCAAAATGCTACACAATTGTTAGCTAAGAACAGCTGGTTATGCCACGTGAGACAAATACGAAAAATAACGTAAGGTTAAAAATTTTTTATAGTTAATGTTAATGTTTAAAAAAAATCAATTACGCGTTATACAAAGCAGGCTATTGAGATTGTGGGCAGACGGAGCCTGAGACGTGTGTAGAAGGTTGAACTCTCTCAGGATCAGGTGGTTCGATAAACGGTTTCAATCTGTCTATGCTTACTGATGTCGGTGTAGCGCCTTGCATAATGATGAAGTATTTTGGCTGTCTGAGTCAAATCGGATAAGGACCGCGATACTTTGGTTGTAGTGGTGCAACAGCATTATTGTTGCGAACGAGTACTCTCTTGCAGCTGTGGAGCTGTGGGTGAACGAAGACTGGACGAGGCGTGGGTCTCGGCTGCTGTTCGGACATGTTACCGAAATGAAGTCGAAGGCGGTTAGCTTCGTTTTGTGGGTCATCTTGTGCCGGTAGTAGACGTGGGAGCTGACTAGGCAGGCGTAGATCCACGCCATACAAGAGTTGTGACGCAGACGTTTTAATGGATTCACGAGTACGGGAACGCATGGCCAGTAGAACTAAAAGTAGTGCATCGACCCAGTTGCCATTAATGGACGAGGATGCTAAAGCTGCTTTGAGTTCCCTATGCATTCTCTCTACCATGCCATTAGCTTGGGGATGGTAGGCAGTTGTCTGGCGTAAGATGCATCCCATGTACCACAAGGTGGTTTTGAAATGATCAGATGAGAAGCAAGTGCCTCTGTCCGTGATGACCTCATTGGGAACACCATAATTGGATATCCATGCGGAGATAAAACCGTTAGTTACTTCGTCTGCAGAAATGGTGCCAAGAGGTAATGCCGCAGGCCACTGTGTAAATCTATCGATCATAGTTAGAAGGTAGCTGAAACCTTGAACCTTTGTCAGATGAACTATGTCGATGTGGACGATGGCTAGGCGAGAAGTAGACCGAAAATGTTGCAAACTAGAACGAGTGTGTCGTGTGATCTTGTTTTTCTGACAAATTGCACACTCTGAGACCCATCGTTTAACATTCTGCTTAAGTCTGTGACCCCAGAAACGATCTGTAAGAATTCGGACAGTCGCTTGGCTTCCTGGGTGAGAAATTGAGTGAATTGAATCGAAAACCTTCCTCTGAAGGCTGGTCGGCAGAACTGCTTTGTTGGGCTGCGTACCCGTGAAGTAAACAATTGGTAAGCCTTCCCACAGACGGCATATGAACTTGGCTGGGTGACGGGCTATTGATCTTTGAATGTGAATGTCACCGCGTTGTTCAGTTCGCAGGAGAGTTGGCATTAGTGCAGGTTCACTGAGTGCCACGGAGTTGACAGTGAATGGTGACGGCGAAGGTGGTTGTAGAGAGACGTCTGGCCTGGACATGGCATCTGCAATGAAGTTCTGTTTGCCCTTGACGTTAAAGACGTCAAATTGCCATTCGCTTAGACGAGAAAGCTGTCTTTCCACTCTGGCAGGGTACTTGGCGATAGATGAAGTTGCGTTTCGAAGTGCGCTAACTAGTGGTGCATGATCTGTGAAAACCACAAATCTGCTACTGCCAATGATGCTGATAAAATGGCGCACTGCGTCGTGGATGGCGAGAAGTTCTCGGTCGAAAGTGTCGTACTTTGTTTCTACTAGTTGGAGAGTACGCGAGTAGAAACTGATAGGCTTCCGAACTCCGTCGATCTCTTGTTCCAAAGTGGCCCCAATAGCGAATTCAGAAGCATCTGCCGTGAGTAGAAATGGCTTTTCGAAATCTGGATGCGTTAGCATTGTGGCATTTGCTAACGAGTTGATGGCAAGTCGAAGTAATTCCTCGTCTTCGGATTACCAAGCAATGATGGAATTCTTGCTAAGTCCTTTTCGGTTCCGCAGGTGCCTGCACAAAGGATAAAGTTGTTTTGAAATGCCTGGAAGGAACTTGCGATAATAGTTTAGTACTCCCAGGATTTTCTGCAAATCGCTCAAAGTCATTGGTGACTTGATATTCTTGATTGAATTCGTCTTTGACGGCAACGGTTGAATACCTTGGGCCGTGATACGATGCCCTAAGAAGTCGACGGATGAAGCTGCAATCTGGTCTTGTCACAGTTGATCTTGAGTCCGTGGTTGGATAAGCGTGAGAGGACATTTCGTAGATGTTTCGCATGAGATTCTAGATCTGGACTGAATACCAGAATGTCATCTAGATATGACATACAATAAGCAGAGTCGTCGCGAAGTATGTTGTCTATGAATCTTTGAAATGTCTGAGTAGCACACTTGAGTCCAAAAGGCATGTAAAGATATTCAAAAAGGCCAAATGAAGTGATGACTGCAGTTTTCTCGATATCCTCTGGTGCTACCGGTATGTGATGGTACGCTTGTCTGAGGTCAATCACTGAGAAGAAATTGCTGCCGTTGAGTTTTTCAAGTAAAGTGTTGATATTTGGTATAGGATATGCATCAGAATTTGTCACTGAATTTAGCTTACGGTAGTCTCCACAGGCTCTGTACGATCCGATTGATTTTGAGACTAAGTGCAGTGGTGATGCCCATGAACTTTTGATGGTCTGATGATTCCCTCTTCCAAAAGCCTTGAGAATTCTTCTTGGGCAGCTTTCAGCTTAGCACGAGCCAGTGGTCGCTTCTTGAGTGCAATAGGTTGTCCTTCTGTGACGATATGATGTATCGTGTTGGAGACTCGTAGCTCTGACTTGTTAAGATCGAAAAGCGATTTGTATTTTCGAAGAGCTGCTGATATCTCTGCTGAATGATGCACTAGGGTTGGCTGAATGACCTATAACTCCAAACGCTCGGAGGCAAGTGTCCAAAAGCTTTGTTCAAGTCCGGTGGAGGGGTCGATGATCTTTTGATTGGCAGGATCAACAATGAGCCGAAATTTTAGAAGGAAATCAAGGCCTATTATATTATGTGAGTCCTTGGCAATGATGAAGTTGTGGGAAAATTCACGTCGTAGACCTATGTTGAGTGTGCGGTATTGGCAGCCATAAGTTGGTATGGGCTCGCCTGTAGCTGTTGCGAGAAGAACGCCTAGTGACATCTCGGCCATTGAATCACCTTTGAGAAGTGAGACTGCCGCACCTGTTTGTACGATGTACTCTTCGCCAGTTTTGAAATCAAGAAGGTGCAGAAGTTCGTTTGGCTTTTTGGCCGGGTCTTGCAAACAAGTAGGCTGGTGATTGCGACCGGCGTTGTCCGTTTGGTTCTCTATGTGAAAAATTCGGCGTGGACGAAAAGAGTCGACAGGGATGTCGGATTGTAGTTGGCTTCTTCCATGTAGCGCCGTTGATGCCATTGATGTGCAGAAAGTACGGTCTTCTACTTCCTGCGCCAGACGTTTCCCGATACTGATGCACCCTTGTGCCTGCGGTCTGTTGTCCTCTCCGTCAGCTGTAGAAATTGACACTCATTCGGAAATTCTTCGGAACGACAAAGACAAACTAGGCAAGCATAAAAAACTTCTGGTGGTTATAACACCAGTTCTTTGGAGCATATTTATTAAAGGATTGCGTAGATCTCGATCGCCGCCTACCATTATAATTTGACTTGGAAACGAATTTTGGTCGAGAATTCACTTGATTTATCTCGGATTTGGTAATGGCCAATCCTTCTAGAACTTCGGCCATGTTCGCCACTGTTCTCTCTAAAGAGGAGATTCTATCATCTTGCGGGGGTGAAGAAAAGGATGATGGATTCACTTTGGGCTCCAAAACCCTATATTCTCACTCACATCTCTCAGATAAGTCATCTGTAGTGAGAGTACAGTGAGCTCAACACTGTGTTACCACAACAACCACCAGCCTGTTGCCAAATTCTACCTCATATTCTACAAACAAGATTGTACATTCAACGTGCATATTTGTTATCTGCTCAGCTGTGGGCCCAAGCAAGGATTCTACTTCGTTTTGTAGGCCCAAAATTGGATTAGGTAGCTTCCTGATGGCCTCAAGCTTAGGATATATCCGTCGCTGCAATTCAGAAGGTATATTAGCAAAAACCTTTGACAGTTTTTGATGACTGTCATAATCAGGAAACGGGGAGAAAGCGGAGTCTACGTGCATAAAAAATAGCTCACTATCTCCATCCCAAACAGGAACATCAATATCTAAAATTGGACCCGACATTTTAACAATCTTACAGGATCTTAAAAGCATAAATTTATAAGAAATATGAAAATATATAAATATACTTTAACGAAACGCTTACCCAAAAACAGCCTTCCACAGTTGAATTGCTTCCAAAAATCCGTAATTGAGTTTGACGAGTACGTACGGTGCCGTTTCGTACGTAGGAAAGTTAAATAGAGGCCCCGTTGGCCTTTGATGACAATGTATTATAATTATCCCCACAAATCCACGAATATATACCCAACAGATTTCCCAGAAAACCACGATCAGGGTAAAGAAAACACAAATGTCAATCTATTTATCCCAAATAAATGAAAAAGGAAGTCAATTTTATTTATACCAAAAAATCAGAACAATAATCAATATCCTGGTGAGATCGACAATATTGTAAACGCCCCGGCTTCAAGTAAATGCCGTACGACGTTACAAACTCGGTTAAGGTGCTCTAAATAGAGATAAGTTACTGATTTGGGGGCCCTTAAGAGGGCCTTGGCGGCGTTCGCGTAAGTTATATATATGTAAGTTGATGTTCTGTTCCTTGGGTGGACTCTGGTTGTGGTTCCTGCTGTTGTTATCACAAGTGGACCACTTGGTTGAAGTTCTGCATTAATTGGCTCGTCTTGCTGGTTGAAGAGTAACACGGTGAGTCACGAATGTTGCCAATTTTTGGTGAAACAAATCAATATCCAGCGTAGGTATTGACAGCCGACAGCACGCACATGTGTAACACGAGGCAGAACGTAGATACGACCAACTGACTTGCATGGTAAATTACCGTGCTTAAATAGCATGCAATATGTGTACTTGCATACTATTGGTTAAACGTGGTTAAACGTGGTTAAACGGCAATTTCGCTTTTTTCTCATTGGTGCAACGTAAATAAATTTGAATTTAATTTACGCAATATGTCGGCGATTGATTTGTGTCGTTACAAGTGTTTTTATAAAAGAAACAGAACCGCGCTCGAAACGGAAAAAACACGCGGTGGACTATTGTGTCTCAGTGAACTTATTTCGCTTAGTTGCATAAGTTACGCACTGCGGACAATCAGTTGCTTACATCAGCGTTAAAACATACGACTCGCGCCGAAGCAGTCTCATCCATACAGCTTATTCCTTCTGTTTTTCATGTACCACAACTGGACGATGTTCTGAAACGTCATGAAGAAATTTTCAAACCCATTTCCTTCATGCCCGATCTCAAGAGGAAGCGTGCCATCACAGCCCACCGTATCATCCTGTCGAAACCACTTCCTCATCCTCCACGAGCGCGTCCATTGGCACCACAAAAACATAAGGCTGCCGAGAAAGTATTCGCCACGCTATGTCAACAAGGCATCTGTACACGATCCAGCTCACCTTTCGCGTCACCTGTGGTAGTAGTTCCAAAGAGTGAACCAGAAACATTCAGGGTGTGCGGGGATTATCGTATTCTCAATTCTTGCATACAGTTGACCTACTCAGATCAGCTATCGGTCATGCTGTGTATTCAAAACTGGACCTAGTGAAAGCCTACTATCAAATACCGATGGACAAAGACTCAGTATCATATACTGCACTCAGATTCACCGGAGGTGGCACGCATGAATATCACTATATGCCTTTCGGTCTCATGAATGCCTCACAAACGTTCCAACGCGTTATGGGCGAAATACTAGATGGTCTACCATTTGTTATTCCATATCTAGCAGACTATGGCCTCCGACTTCATGGCAACAAATGCGTCTTTACACAGAAATCAATTGAATTCCTCGGTCATCAAATTTTCAAAGAAGGCATGACACCTATACCTGCTAAGGTTCGTGCTATTCAAGATCTACAGCCTCCAGCCACCATTCGAGCATTACGACGATTCTTGGGCAAGATGAACTACTATTCTCGATTTGTACACTGCCTTGCCAAGATTCTGGCACCTCTTCACAAATATCTCGTGCCAGAAAGCTGTTTTGTCAAGAAATCACAACCGATTCAGCTCAACGTGGACGACATGCAGGCTTACGAGGATGCCAAACGGGCGTTATGCATGGTGACCATGCCACATTCTCCTGATTGGTCTCAACCTTTTGAATTGATAACTGACGCATCCGACGTTGCCATAGGCACAGTACTTCAACAGTCCATCAATGGCATACACCAACCTATCGCCTTCTACTCGCAAAAACTACAACCTCGCGAGACGCGATATGATACATTAGGGAAAGAGTTACTTGCAATCTACCGGTCGATCCTACACTTCCACACCTATCTGGATGGCCGAAAGTTCAAGATCTACACAGACCATCTTCCTCTACTTTCGATGCTGAGAGGAAAGAAAGAGTATTTATATTCACGACGTGTCAACTCACAACTTACACGAATACACGAGTATGAATATGAAGTCACTCATGTCAAAGGATCAGAAAATGTGGTCGCAGACTCTCTAAGTCGTCCTGCAGATCTCTGTGCCTCAATAATGTGTCCTTCACCTATAAGCACTCAGGAATTGCAAGCAGCTCAGCAAGATGATCCATCACTTCGGATATATTATGTCAATTGACTGAAAACATTTGATTATGGTGGAACATTGCTGCAGTATGAAATAACTGGCGTGGGCCCTCGGCCGTTTATACCTGATAAACTCCGTCACAAGATCTTCGTAGTCTACCATTCAATGAGCTACCCATCTGGCAAAGCATCAGTTGAAATTCTATCCAGAACGTATTTTTGGCCTGGTATGTGGCAAGACGTCAAGAAGTGGTCAAAACAATAGCTAGAATATCAGAAATTCAAAGTGACGAGACACACCAAAACGGCGTCACAAGTCATTTAAGTGACCAAAGTCTGGTTTACGCCCATAAACGTTGATCTGGTAACCTTACCTGCTGTGAACAATATGCGATATCTACTGTAAATATGGGATCGCACCACTCGATGGTATGAGGCCATACCACTGCCAGACATGAAGCAAGAAACTGTCAGTTATGATTTAGAGCTCAATTGGTTCGCTCGGTTAGGTGCTCCAGCTGAAGTGACAACCGGTCGTGGCGCACAGTTCCTCGGCAAAGAGTTTGCAGCCGTACTGCAATACTATAGTGTCAAACACTCCGTGACCGCCGCTCGCAATCGGAGAGCAAATGGTTTCGTCGAAAGGCCACACCGAGAACTGAAAGCGGCGCTCAAGCCCAGCCCAGAAGAAAATTGGCTTGCAGCGTTACCGAAAGTACTCCTATCAATGCGTACAAGACCTCGTGAACCGATCAAATGTAGTTCCGCTGAAATGGTATATGGCGAATGTCTACGGCTGCCTGGCGAACTAATCCGATGACGCTCTGAAACTGCGATAGCGATGAACGATCCGGCATTTCTGTTTCCACTTCGCAGTTTTCTACAATATAACGCTCAGAATCGGCCAATCTGTTCTACACGTCAGCAACATGGTCCAATTTATAAACGCAAAGATTTTGATAGCTGCAAATGTTTCTTTGTCAAAAACGATATGGATAACAGGATTCTAGCCAAACCGAAGCGCAGTCCTTTTCGTGTGTTAGATCGAAGTCAGAATTAAATCATTTTGGAGATTAATGGCAAAGCTGAAGCGGTCTTCAAACACAGATTATCCCCGGCCGACGTTGATCCCAATGACCCGCTGTTCCGCGATGTCGACCTATCAGGCGGTGAAGAAACGATAACTCCATCTTTAGACAACGGACTGACGCCCGACATCTCATCAACAACCGAGACAACTGATGCCGTCACGTCGCCACGAGATATAGAGAACCTGAATCAGTGTTTATAGAGCCAAAGTCAGGTGTTACACGGTATGGCTGAGCAATAACACCTCCTGCAAGGTTAGCCCCCTTCATTGTGTACTAAATTTCATTGTCGGGGGGGGGGTGTGTATGTAACACGCGGCTTCACGTTACAACCCAACGATGTTCGATTCTGACAAATATGGTGTTCTTTAAGGTCAAATTATCTAACTCTGTTCTTACACAATATTTCTCTTAACTGTGATTTTAGAAACAATCTCTGTTAGTTTCAAGCAGTTTTAATTGAGATTTCTTGAACTGCAATTTTATTTGTAATTAATAGGGTTTTTTTATTAATTATACACACCCGCGCGCAATTCGCATGGAACATGCGGTGGATTATAGTGTCACAGCGGATTTATTTCGCTCAGTTTGATTATTCGCAGTTTATGCAAGGGAGTTACTGTTCACATTTAAGTATGCCTATCCGAATTTCAGAGAGCAATGGATTATTATAATCACATAAGTTAAAACCATAGCAAACAGTGAACTAATTATTTGTGAATTTTTTTCATTGAAGTTTTTACACGATTTTAATCCATTTATCATCAGTGACAACTTTTACCAGTGACTATATTCATATCATCATGTATTTTCAATCGGTTGCATATATTCATTTCAATTCAGACATTTGTGAAAGAATAATTTTTGTGTGTAAGATATTCAACTTTGTAAACAGCGTTCATTTTGCTACCGTCTAAAGCACGGACAATTTTGTTCAACTGTGACTTGTGCATAAGACATTCAACTTTGTGAACAATATTCTGTCTTTTTGCCGTCTAGAATACGGACAATTTAGTTTGACTGTGACTGGTGTTTAAGACATTCATTTGTGTTAAAATTTAATTTTATTGCCGTCTAGAGCACGGTCAATTTGAACTAACTATGAATTTATACGTGGTGTCATTTAAAATACATTTGTGATCATTCCTATTAGTCTTCTCACATCACCCATCGGGAAAAAGCCGGGGATTGATCATGTGCATGGATCTCCACAGCCGCTACCAATCCAATGTAGGGAGTAATTAATCTTGCAAAAGGCCCCTACAAAATATCACTCAGTCTAGTTTTTTTTAAAATAACGTCTGGAGTTACTCAAAGTTTCAGTCTAGGGCTGATATTAATTAAAATATTTTTTAAGAATCTGCTGAATAGGGTGATTTACACTTAAATTTACTATTTATCAAAGAAATTTTGCTTAATGTGAAAATAACTTAAAGTTGGCTTTTGATGACCTGAGTAAGTATTAATAACACCTTGTTTGTAAATTAATATTAAAATATACAATGCGTTGAAAAATGTTCCGAAAATAAATTTTAACTAAGTTTCCGTCAATGACGCTGTTACTAATGATGTTCAATCACTGGGCAGGATCATTCAGTGTAGAGCTTCTGCTGAGTGAGTTGGTGAAGAGATATGTGGCGGCAAAAAGAAAAAATGGGTTTTTTTAAAATTAAATGTTCCACCGAATGATATGCAATTAAAAATATATATTCTACGGATTAATCCGGTATTGAAATACGCAAACTCATCTTGGATTCCAATGAAAAGGGGTTTTCCAAACACTATAAAGCTGTGAATTTTACCGTTTCGGCTTACTATATCATGTATGCCGAAAGATTGCAGTTTGCAAATAATCTACCGTTACGGTTTAGGAGACTGTTAATGAACAAATAGATTTTATTTGAACACATGAACGGATGTATATATTAGCTCAAAAAAGAAAACTCATAGAACAATAACCAGGTCTAGACTATTACCGATCACACTTATCATAGAGGATGAAAAACGTTTTACTTCCTTAGAAATAAAAAAAATATATACTCGACTTCCACAAGAGCTAAGAAAGGATCTCCTTTCTAAGGTGACTCTTAAATAGCTATATGCTGAAATTGTAAAATATATAATACTTTGAATCTCCTGCAATTTGACTAATGCAATACACTTGCGTGGTTAATAAAACGTGACGACTAACTGTCGGTCATTTCATTTTTGTATTGAAGAACTGAATATTCTAAGCTTACAATATTTTGATCGATAAAAAATACCATTTATTAGTAATCATATCAGTGTCGAGCATAAATGTTGAATTGACAAATACACTATCACTGCGTATGAATATATTTGATAACAATTGCATATTGTGTAAATGTATTGTAGGAGTTTGCGGGGTTAATTTTTCCCTACATATAATTGGTATCTGCTGTTGAGATCCGTTTAATGATCAATCCCCGGCCTCTTCCCGATGGGTGATGTGAGAAAACTAATACGAATGATCACAAATGTATTGTAAATAACGTTGCATGTAAGTTCATAGTTAGTCCAAATTGACCGTGCTCTAGACGGCAATAAAATTAAATTGTTAACACAATTGAATGTCTTATACACAAGTCACAGTCAGCCAAAATTGTCCGTGCTCTAGACGGCAATAAAGTGACTTCTGTTTACAAAGTTGAATATCTTATGCACCAGCAATTATTCTTTCACAAATGGCTGAATTGCGGTTAACATATGTAACCGATTGAAAATATATGATGATATGAGTAAAGTCACTGGTAAAAGTTGTCACTGGTGATAAATAGATCAGAATCGTGTAAAAACTTCAATGAAAAGACCTCAAATAATTAATTCACTGTTGGCTATGGTTTTAACTTATTTAATTATAATAATCCATTGTACTCTGAAATTCGGATAGGTATAATTAGATGCGAACAGTAAGTCACTTATATAAACTGCGAATAAACCAACTGAGAGAAATAAATCCACTATGATACAATAATCCACCGCATATTCCTTCCGTATTGCGCGCGGTTGTGTATATGTAATAAAAAACCTATTACTTACAAATAAAATTGCAGTTCAAGAAATCTCAATTAAAACTGCTTGAAGCTAACAGAGATTGTTTCTAAAATCACAGTTAAGAGAAATATTGTGTAAGAACAGAGTTAGATTATTTGACCTCAAAGAGTACCATATTTGTCAAAATTGAATATCGTTGGGTTGTAACGCGAAGCCGCGTGTTACAGTATAAATATTAACACAAAAACGTGCAAAAACATCTTACATATGTTTAATGCGCAATTAAATGCTGCAGAAACAATTTAATAAATCATGCATTATTTTGTATAATTATCTGATTGAAGGGCACTTTTGATACCGTACAAATTCCAACAATTAATATTATTCTGGATACTACATTTGGCTTCAATCCAAAAAGGCTGTATTATATTGTAGGATGTGTAGTGGTTATTGCAAGAGGTTTTGCGGGGTAGCCGTTCATTTAGCAATGCTATGCCATTCCTACATGTGCCTGGTAGCGGTCGTTGGAGAAAATTAGTTTCGTAGGCCGTGCTCATGAATAATATCAGACCTCTTTCCAGTGGGTAATGTGAGATGGCTAAGTGGAATTATCATACATATATTTTAAACAATGTTGCAAAGGAAATTAAAATTCACTGTTAGTCAAAATTGACCGTGCTCTAAACGAAAATAAAATAATATTTTGTCAACACAAGTTTATATCTAGGCACAAAAGCAAAGTCATAATAAACACAATAAATAAATCCAGAATATCTTAGCAGATTTTGTCACTAAATTTAGCATGCGATAATTTCCGCAGGCTCCGTACGATACGTTTGATTTGGAGACTAAGTGCACTGGTGACGCCCATGAAATTTTCGATGGTCTAATGATTCCCTCTTCTAACATCCTAGAAAATTCCTCTTGGGCAGCTTTAATTTTAGCAGAGTCCAGTGGTCGCTTCTTGAGTGCAATAGGTTGTCCTTCTGTGACGAAATTGTGCATCGTGTTGGAGACTCGTAGCTCTGACTTTCTGAGATCGAAAAGCGATTTGTGTTCTCGAAGAGCTGTTGATATCTCTGCTGAATGATGCACTGGGGTTGACTGAATGACCTGTAACTCCAAACGCTCGCAGGCATGTGTCTAAAACCTTTACCCAAGTCCGGTGAACAGTCGATAATCTTTTAATTGACAAGATCACCAATGAGCCAAAATTTCAAAAGGAAATCAAGGCCTATTATATTGTGTGAGACCCTGGCAACGATGAAGTGGTGAGTAAACTCAACCCGTAAATCTATGTTGAATGTGCGATATCGGCTGCCATAAATAGGTATGGGCTCCCCTATATGTGTTGCAAGTAAAACGCCTAGAGACATCCTGGCTATGGAATCACCCTTGAGAACTGAAGCTTCTGCACCTATGTCAACGTTGAATTCTTCGCTAGTTCTGAAATTGAGAAGATGCAGATGTTCTTTGGATAGTTTGGCCGGGTCATACAAACAAGTAGGCTGTCATTGCGAAAGACATTGTCACTTTTGCTGTCTATGTAGCAAATTTTGCAAGGACGAATGGAGTCAACATAAATTACAGCTGTATGTGTTTGAAATTTTGTACATGTAGGGCAAAAACTGTGTTGTTTTTGATTGTGGTCAACTAAATAAGGAAATTGGCATCCGTTTGGTTAGTGCTCTAAACAATGCAGACAATTTCGTCAATTATAAAATAACTGGTTGATTTATAAACCAACCTTTCGGAAAATATCTACTGAATGTAAAATGTGGTATGGATTGTCGTTTATTATGATTAAGACGGTGTTGATTAGTGGTTCTATTAACACGTGTTTTGTCGATGACGATGCTTTCAAGAATTCTACAAAAATTTAAAATACATGTCTCCAAATCGAATAACCTAGCGTCATCAGATGTGACACCGGCGGATGAACACTGAGCTAATTTAAAATTCATGGCATTCATTTTTGTGAGTGACTTTTATGACATTTAAATGAATAAAGGAACTTAAAAATATAGAAAGAAAATTTTAAAACATACGTGCAGTGTAAAAATTCAAACTACTAACTAAGCGCTTATCAAAATCTGCTTCTACTGTTTTGAACTGATGAAATCTGCTTTAACGAAAGCAGAAAACTGACGAAATCTGCATCCTAAAAATCAAAATCAAAATTTGTTTCCCCAGTTGGACGTAAACAGCTTATAGAAACCTAAAAAAATCTGCTTCCACGAAATTAAAATCTGCATCCACAAACGTAAACAGTTTTGAGCGATTTACTGACTAAATATGTTTTCACAAAATCAGAAATAAATATGCCTCCAGAGTTTGCCACAATTAATACGTAGGAGAGAAATGTTTTGCACGACATAAAGACCACCGTACATATTTGGTTCCCAACAAAAAATACCTAAAATGACTTTGACTAAGAAATATTCCCAAACAGGTTGAAGAATAGGATTTTTCGGTTTGCTTCCGTGGATTTTTTCTTATTCCCTTGGATAATAAAAAGTAAAACAGTCCATTGTATTTATGCAAAAAGATTTGTGATATAAAAAAAAAATAGTACTGTTCTCTGTATCATGGCGCGATCGCCAATTTGTTGACGCCCCGGCTGAAAGTAAATTCCGTGCGACGTTATAATGTAGGGGGCATTGTGATTATTGTAAAAGGTTTTTGTGGGATAGCTGTTTATTTAGCGATGCTATGCCCTTCCGACATATGCCTGGTAGCGGTCGTCGTGGGCCATGCTCATGATCAATATCCGTCTTCTTCCCAATGCGTGATGTGAGATGGCTAAGTGGAATTATCATACGTATATTGTAAACAATGTTGAAAAGGAAATTAAAATTTACTGTTAGTCAAAATTGACCGTGCTCTAGACGGCTCAAAAATAAAATATTGTCAACAAAGGTTAATATCTAGGCCCAAAAGCAAAGTCATAATAAACACACTAAATAAATCCAGAATATCTTAGTAGAGCTGTTAGTTTCCGTTTAAATGATTGAAAAAAACTCAGTATATATATATCCAGAATGTCTTAGCCGAACTGTTAGTTTTCGTATGAATGATTGAAAAACACACGGAATATAAATCCTGAACGTCTTAGCAGAACTGTTAGTTTTCGTATAAATGATTAAAAAACACACAGAAAATAAATCCAGAATGTCTTAGCTGAACTGTTTGTTTTCGGATAAATGATAGAGAAACACATAAAATATAAATCCAGAATGTCTTAGCTGAACTGTTAGTTTCCGTTTAAATGATTGAAAAAAGACAGTATATAAATCCAGAATGTCTTAGCAGAACTGACAGTTTTGAAAAACATATAAAATAGAAATCCATAATGTCTTTACTCAAGATGTATAAATCCTGGCTTTTAGCGTTAAATCACCTAAATCCACTGCATGTTACCGGCGTAATACGCGCGGGTTTCTATTATTATTAAACAAAACCCTATTAATTACAATTAAATTTGCAGTTCAAGTGTAAACGCCCCGGCTTCAAGTAAATGCCGTACGACGTTACAAACTCGGTTAAGGTGCTCTGAATAGAGATTAGTTACTGATATGGGGGCCCTTAAGAGGGCCGGGTAATGCGTTCGCTTTAAGTATTCTGCGTTGAAGATGTCCTAGAGCCTTGGGTGGACTCTGGTTGATTTGTTGCTCCCGTGGTTGAGCTGTGATCGTGTTGTGGATGGTGTCCTGCAGGTCCTGCACTCAATTGGCTCGTCTCTCCGGTATCCCGCAACAAGATGAGTAGATACTGACAGCCGACAGAGCGCACATGTATTGACAACCGACAGAAAGCACACGCGTGAAGCAGGTAGAAGGCAAATGCCACAACTGACTTGCATGGTAAATTACCGTGTTTAAATAGCATGCAATATGTGTACTTGCATACTATTGGTTAAACGTGGTTAGACGTGGTTAAACGGCAATTTGTTTTTTTCTCATTGGTGCAACGTAAATAAATTTGAATTTAATTTACGCAATATGTCGGCGATTGATTTGTGTCGTTACAACACTTTCCTCTCTGAAAAAAAGAAAAAATATATTCCTCTCTGCGAGGCTAGATAAGAAATGCATGACAGAGTTCGAACCAAGTTAAGCAAAAATATGATGAACCATAAGTGCTGGGCTTAAATATGCTTGTTGGTTGCTTCAACAATGATATGATGCCAGGTAACCACTAGGAATTGCTACACAAATTGTTAGCTCTAGTGGACGGTCATAGCACGTGAGGCAAAATAGAGCAGTGTAAGTTTTTGGAGCCGCAGCGTGAAGATTTCGAGGTAAATCGCCTCTGAATTTGCCAGGTTTAAGATAAAAAAAAATTAATTACGCGTTATACAAAGCAGGTTGAGATTGTGGGCAGACGGAGCCTGAGACGTGTGTAGAAGGTTGAACGCTCGCAGGATCAGGTGGTTCGATAAACGGTTTTAACCTGTCTATGCTTACTGATGTCGGTGTAGCGCCTTGCGTAATGATGAAGTATTTTGGCTGTTTTAGTAAAATCGGGTAAGGACCGCGATACTTGGGTTGTAGTGGGGCAACAGCAGTATTGTTGCGAACGAGTACTCTCTTGCAGCTGTGGAGCTGTGGGTGAACGAAGACTGGACGAGGCGTGTGTCTCGGCTGTTGTTCGGACGTGTTACCGAAATGAAGTTGAAGGCGGGTAGCTTCGTTTTGTGGGTCATCTTGTGCCGGTAGTAGACATGGGAGCTGACTAGGCAGGCGTAGATCCATGCCATACAAGAGTTGTGACGCAGATGTTTTAATGGATTCACGAGTACGGGAACGCATGGCCAGCAGAACTAAAGGTAGTGCATCGACCCAGTTGCCACTAATGGACGAGGATGCTAAAGCTGCTTTGAGTTCCCTATGCATTCTCTCTACCATGCCATTAGCTTGGGATGGTAGGCAGTCGTCTGGCGTAAGATGCATCCCATGTACCGCAAGGTGGTTTTGAAACGATCAGATGAGAAGCAAGTGCCTCTGTCCGTGATGACCCCATTGGGAACACCATAATTGGATATCCATGCAGAGATAAAACCGTTGGTTACTTCGTCTGCAGAAATGGTGCCAAGAGGTAATGCTGCAGGCCACCGTGTAAATCTATCGATCATAGTTAGAAGGTAACTGAAACCTTGAATCTTTGTCAGATGAACTATGTCGATGTGGACGATGGTTAGGCGAGAAGTAGATCGCAAATGTTGCAACTTAGAACGAGTGTGTCGTGTGATCTTGTTTTTCTGACAAATTGCACACTCTGAGACCCATCGTTTAACATTTTGCCTAAGTCTATGACCCCAGAAACGATCTGTAAGAAGTCGGACAGTCGCTTGGCTTTCTGGGTGAGAAATTGAGTGAATTGAATCGAAAACCTTTCTCTGAAGGCTGGTCGGCAGAACTGGTTTGTTGGGCTGCGTACCCGTGAAGTAAACAATTGGTAAGCCTTACCACAGACGGCATATGAACTTGGTTGGGTGACGGGCTATTGATCTTTGAATGTGAATGTCACCGCGTTGTTCATTTTGCAGGAGAGTTGGTGTTAGTGCAGGTTCACTGAGTGCCACGGAGTTGACAGTGAATGGTGACGGCGCAGGTGATTGTAGAGAGATGTCTGGCCTGGACAGGGCATCTGCATTGAAGTTCTGTTTGCCCTTGACGTGAAAGACGTCAAATTGCCATTCGCTTAGACGTGAAAGCTGTCTTTTCACTCTGGCAGGTTACTTGGCGATAGATGAAGTTGCGTTTCGAAGTGCGCTAACTAGTAGTGCATGATCTGTGAAAACAACAAATCTGCTACTGCCAATGATGCTGATAAAATGGTGCACTGCGTCGTGGATGGCGAGAAGTTCTCGGCCGAAAGTGTCGTACCTCGTTTCTACTGGTTGGAGAGTACGCGAGTAGAAACTGATAGGTTTCCGAACTCCGTCGATCTCTTGTTCCAAAGTGGCTCCAATAGCGAATTCAGAAGCATCTGTCGTGAGTAGAAATAGCTTTTCGAAATCTGGATGCGTTAGCATTGTGGCATTTGCTAACGAGTTGATGGCAAGTCGAAGTAATTCCTCGTCTTCGGATGACCAAGCAATGATGGAATTCTTGCTAAGTCCTTTTCGGTTCTGCAGGTGCCTGCATAAAAGATAAAGTTGTTTTGAAAGTCCCGGAAGGAACTTGCGATAATAGTTTAGTACTCCCAGGATTTTCTGCAAATCGTTCACAGTCCTTGGTGACTTGATATTCTTGATTGAATTCGTCTTTGACGGCAACGGTTGAATACCTTGGGCCTTGATATGATGCCCTAAGAAGTCGACGGATGAAGTTGCAATCTGCGTCTTGTCACAGTTGATCTTGAGTCCGTAGTTGGATAAGCGCGAGAGGACATTTCGTAGATGTTTTGCATGAGATTCTAGATCTGGACTGAATACCATAATGTCATCTAGGTATGACATACAATAAGCAGAGTAGTCGCGAAGTATGTTGTCTATGAATCTTTGAAATGTCTGTGTAGCACACTTAAGTCCAAAAGGCATGTAAAGGTATTCAAAAAGGCCAAATGGAGTGATGACAGCAGTTTTCTCGATATCCTCTGGTGCTACTGGGATGTGATGGTAGGCTTGTCTAAGGTCAATTACTGAGAAGAAATTGCTGCCGTTGAGTTTTTCAAGAAATGTGTTGATATTTGGAATAGGATATGCATCAGATTTTGTCACTGAATTTAGCTTACGGTAGTCTCCACAGGCTCTGTACGATCCGTTTGATTTTGAGACTAAGTGCAATGGTGACGCCCATGAACTTTTCGATAGTCTGATGATTCCCTCTTCCAAAAGCCTTGAGAATTCTTCTTGTGCAGCTTTCAGTTTAGCAGGAGCCAGTGGTCGCTTCTTGAGTGCAATAGGTTGTCCTTCTGTGACGATATGATGCATCGTGTTGGAGACTCGTAGCTTTGACTTGTTAAGATCGAAAAGCGATTTGTATTTTCGAAGAGCTGTTGATATCTCTGCTGAATGATGCACTGGGGTTGGTTGAATGACCTGTAACTCCAAACGCTCGGAGGCAAGTGTCCAAAAGATTTTTCTCAATTCCTGTGGAGAGGTCGATGATCTTTTGATTGGCAAGATCAACAATGAGCCGAAATTTTAGAAGGAAATCAAGGCCTATTATATTATGTGAGACCTTGGCAATGATGAAGCTGTGGGAAAATTGACGTCGTAGACCTATGTTGAGTGTGCGGTACCGGCAGCTATAAGTTGGTATGGGCTCGCCTGTAGCTGTTGCTAGAAGAACGCCTAGCGACATCTCAGCCATTGAATCACCCTTGAGAACTGAGACTGCTGCACCTGTGTCTACGATGATTTCTTCGCCGGTTCTGAAATCAAGAATGTGCAGAAGTTCGTTGGGCTGTTTGGCCGGGTCATGCAAACAAGTAGGCTGGTGATTGCGACCAGCGTTGTCCGTTTGGTTCTCTGTGTGAAAAATTCGGCGTGGACGAAAAGAGTCGACAGGGATGTCGGATTGTAGTTGGCTTCTTCCCTGTAGCGCCGTTGATGCCGCTGATGTGCAGAAAGTACGGTCTTCTACTTCCTGCGCCAGACGTTTCTCGATACTGATGCACCCTTGTGCCTGCGGTCTGTTGTCCTTTCCGTCAGCTGTGGAAATTGACACTCATTCGGAAATTCTTCGGAACGACAAAGACAAACTTGGCAAGCATAAAAACTTCTGGTGGTTATAACACCATTTCTTTGGGGTATATTTATTAAATGATTGCGGAGATCTCGATCGCCGCCTACCATTATAATTTGACTTGGAAACGAATATTGGTTGAGCATTCACATGATTTATCTCCGATTTGGTAATGGCCAATCCTTCTAGAACTTTGGCCATGTTCGCCACTGTTCTCTCTAAGGAGGAGATTCTATCATCTTGCGGGGTGAAGAAAAGGATGATGGATTCACTTTGGGTTCCAAAACCCTATATTCTAACTCACATCTCTCAGATAGAGAGAGTGTTGGGGAGCTGTCTGGCAAAGAGTTTTAATGTTTGGGGAAGATTGTTAATAAAACAACCTTAGCCTCATGGTCAGAAATGTTGGTTTTATACCAACGTTTCCGTAATTCCCTCAGTATTTCTATGGGGCCAAGATTTTGCATATCTAACTGCGCATATTTGTTTATTATCTGCTCAGTTTCCGTGGGTCCAAGCAAGGATTCTACCTCGTTTGTAGGCCCAAATGGGATTAGGTAGCTTCCTAATGGCCTCAAGCTTAGGATAAATCCGTCGCTGCAATTCAGAAGGTAGTTTAGCAAAAACCTTTGACAGTTTTTGATGACTGTCATAATCAGGAAACGGGGAGAAAGTGGAGTCTACGCGCATAAAAAATAACTCACTATCTCCATCCCAAACAGGAACATCAATATCTAAATTTGGACCTGACATTTTAACAATCTTACGGGATCTTAAAAGCATAAATTTATAAGCAATATGAAAATGTATATATAAATGTATAAATATATAACAAAACGCTTACCCACAAACAGCTTCCACTGTTGCTTGATATTGTCCAGTACAAAAGGAAAAAACGAACAGAGGCCCCGATGGCCTTTGATGACAATGTACTATTATTTCAACACAGAACAGCGTCACTCCTTCCAAAAATTGAAATTGTCCCACAAACAGCTTCCGCTGTTGCTTGATATTGTCCAGTACAAAAGGAAAAAAAAACGAACAGAGGCCCCGATGGCCTTTGATGACAATGTATTATTATTTCAACACAGAACAGCGTCACTCCTTCCAAAATTGAAATTGTCCTGTAGGGAAGACGAACAGAGGCCCCGTTGGCCTTTAGTGCCAATGAATTATTATTTTCAACAGCAAGAATAACACACTGATTCCAAAATTTGAAATTTTCCTTTAGGGAAGACGAACAGAGGCCCCGTTGGCCTTTAGTGCCAATGAATTATTATTTTTAACAGCAAGAATAACACACTGCTTCCAAAATTTGAAATTTTCCTTTAGGGAAGAAGAACACCACAAATTCACGAATATATACCCAACAGAAAAACAGGATCAGGGTAAAGAAAACGCAAATGTTAGTCGATTCATCCCAAACAAATGAAGAATAAAGTCAATTTATTTATACCCAAAAAAAATCAGATAAATAATCAATATCCTGGCGTGGTCGCCAATTTTGTAAACGCCCTGGCTTCAAGTAAATGCCGTACGACGTTACAAACTCGGTTAAGGTGCTCTGAATAGAGATTAGTTACTGATATGGGGGCCCTTAAAAGGGCCGGGTAATGCGTTCTCCTTAAGTATTCTGCGTTGAAGATGTCCTAGAGCCTTGGGTGGACTCTGGTTGATTTGTTGCTCCCGTGTTTGAGCTGTGATCGTGTTGTGGATGGTGTCCTGCAGGTCCTGCACTCAATTGGCTCGTCTCTCCGGTATCCCGCAACAAGATGAGTAGATACTGACAGCCGACAGAGCGCACACGTATCGACAACCGACAGAACGTACACGCGTGAAGCAGGTAGAAGGCAAATGCCACAACTGACTTGCATGGTAAATTACCGTGCTTAAATAGCATGCAATATGTGTACTTGCATACTATTGGTTAAACGTGGTTAGACGTGGTTAAACGGCAATTTGCTTTTTTCTCATTGGTGCAACGTAAATAAATTTGAATTTAATTTACGCAATATGTCGGCGATTGATTTGTGTCGTTACACAAGAAATCTCAATTAAAACTGCTTGAAACTAAACATATTTCTAAAATCACAGTAAAGAGAATGATTGTCTGAAACCAGAATTCGTATGTGTGACCCTAAGGAAACGGGATCTGATGAAATTGATACTCGTTGGGTTGTAAGGCGGAGCCGCGCTTTATAATAAAGTAGTTAAAGGCCGTAGATAATGAGAGATTGTTACTGTGGGTGGCCCTTATCGGGGAAGGAATTACGTTCTACTGCAAATGCCGAGAAAGTTAGGTTTTGCTGCAGTGTTTAGAAGAACTCTTAAACACTTGAGTCCGTCTCTGGTTGGCCGGTGGGTGCTCCTTAGTTGTGGAGTCGAAACCAGAGATGTGAGTTGCTGTGTGAAGGCACAGAATTGTCTTGTTGAAGATCTGCAGCAACCAGTGGTGGCTGGCAAAGGTAGAAATCCGATTAATAGATAATCGATTCGTATGAATAGTTGAGCAGTAGAAAGATGATGGCGTGACTGAGATCCAAGTGACAAAGTGACACAGCATAAATGACGCTAGTCCAGAAGTCAGCGTAGGCAAACAGCCAAATGTGTTGCGCGACAGCAATCATGCGTAATGCAGATAAGGAAATGTTAAACGTGTGTGTTGATTCATGGTAAATGCACCGTGCTATTATTCTTGTGCAAGAGTATGCTCGCACGCCATTGGTTACTGGCAAATTTCGTTTGTTTTAATTGGGAGCGAGAAATTTAATATGAATTTCATTTATGCGATGTGTCGGCGAATTGTTCTGAGGCGCTACACAATTCTATTTTTTTCTTCGATTTTAGTTAGCTATTCTAAATGTTAGGAATCATGTATAACGAAAGACTAAATTCTATTGTCATTATAATTCTGATCTCATTGCCTTTTTTCTTAATTTCTCAATTCTTCACTTAATTTTTCCCTCCCTATATATCTAATAAAATTAGATTTTAAATTATAGTTAATGCATTGGGATTATTTATTGATTATTATTTAGTGATTATTAATGTAGCTTTATAATTCTGTTGACCTCGTGCTATCTTTGGAGAACACTTTTAATAAGTTATTATTGTTATTCCTGTGTTTTGTAATTCAATTTGCCACTCATTATCATTTTACAACGCAGGCACAACATAAAAGTTATGTAGAACTGAAATCTACATATATCTATACTCTGTTGGAAAAAGTGTTACTACACCCGTATTTCATGCATATGAGCTAAAATGCATGTTTCCGGTTTGACGAGACATTCAAAAAATAAGGTGAGCCAGCTGAGTAATTTTGGTTGCTCTACTTAATACACATTTGTAATTTACGTGTAGTGCATTTTAAAGTTTGATAGGCGCACCAAGTTCAGTCGTGGAGACGAAATCATTAACTTGTTTGTCACTAATATATGAATTATTCCTCGTAGCCTTTAAAAAATCGGATGCTCCATTCGGTCTTACAGATTAATATTATCTTATATCAGCACGTGTGTTAACGTACTCGTGTTTTCCATGTTGCTTTACTCAGATTGGCTTAGTTTATTCGAGCAGGTGCATTAAAACAAGAATAAGAGCTGTCGTCTTCGGTTATATATTATCTTCTGCTTAATGGTCATGTTAAAAAGTATTTACATTTTAATGAAAATCCTATCATTTTTTCTCTAAACGAATGCTGTGTTATTGTACGCTTTATTTGAACAAACAGGAAAGTTTTAAAAGAAGAGTAATAATATTAATAAATTTATTTAGCGAAGAAGGCTAACAGGCACAACAATTTAAATGATGAGGTACAAATCAAAAGTAGGGTATGTAAAGTTGAATGTAATTGTGACTAGCAAAGTATATATCAATAGAGGAGGAGAGAGTTGAGAAAGAGAAGTCCTTTCATCAATATCGTGATAGATTGTTCTGATGGAATAGAGATTCCATTTGGCCAGGAAGGATCGACTAGATAGAAGAGAGTCTGTCTCCATTATCCTACGTCGTCTTAACCCTTCACGTGAATCAAATACAAGAGAAGAACAGGACGATGTTGTATAGATAATACTTTTACGTTAAGGCAATTTCTTGAACAGAGACATTTATATCACCGTCCCACAATAGCCGTCTTTCTAGACTTCAAGGGTGCATTTGACTCGGTGAATCGCAATGTTTTATTCCATATTTTTCGAAAAGCGGTGTGCCCACAAAGTTTGTTAATATTATTCGAGCTCTCTACACAAATACTTCTAGTTGCGTTAAGGGCTACAACGAATTAACGCATAACTTTACAACCAGCAGTGGTGTTCGTCAAGGTTATCCACTTCCCCCTTTATGTTTAATTTTTTAATCGATGATAATAGGAACAACACTCTTCCACACATTCAGGATGCTGGTGTTGAAATTCTCCCGGTTGGTAAACTAGTCGATCCTGACTATGCAGACGATATCGTACTATTATTCGACAACCGAGGGGCTGCCCTTTATTTTTTTTACTGCGGCTGACTCCTTTTAGAGGATAAGCCGGCTCCATTGATATCCCGAATTAAGCCTCTCCATGCCGGGCGGTTGGCAGCCATTTCGGAACATAAAGAGGGCCAATGACGCTCCCAGTGACGCGGACCATAAACATTGCGTAAACCTAGGAGTTCCATGTCCGATTTGATTGTTGCAAGCCATGTCTTCAGTTGCCCACCTCGGCGGCGGCGCCAGTTTGCACATTGACCTGGGTTCATCACCTGCCGTACCAGTTCGTCTTCGGGTTTGCGTAGTACGTGCCCGAACCATTGAAGTCGACGATGTTGGATCCAGACGGATAGTTGCATGATGTCCCCGCATTGGTGACGAACAGATGCGTTCGACACCCGGTCCATCCATTTTGTCTTTGTGATGTACCTAAGGCACCAATGGTCGAATACTTCAAGCTTTTTGGAGTCCTCAGAACGTAATGGCCAAGTCTCACAGCCATACAGTAGCACAGGGCGAACAGTAACCTGGTAGACTCGGATTTTCGTTTTGAGGCTGATTTCACTTCTTCTCCAAAGTGAGTTCTTCAATTGTAAGAAAGCAAGTCTGGCACGGTCGATGCGTGTTCGGACTTCATTCTTTGCTTGACCAGTTGGAAGTATTTTTGAGCCAAGGTACGTAAAATCGTCGACTGTTTCGATTGGGCTGTCGTACACCGTGAGCTGCTCATCAGATAAAGAGATACACCGATGGCGAAGGCTTTCGTTTTGTCGGCATTGATTTCCAGACCAACGGCTGATGAAAACTGGGCCACTTGATCCAAAACGGTTTGCATGCTCCAAAAGCTGTCAGCAAGGAGAACAACATCGTCTGCGTAATCAATATCCGTTAGCCATAGGTTATTTGATACTTGAACGCCTTGGAACCCAGTTAGCGCGTTGCTCAGAATCCAGTCAACCGCATAATTGAACAATATGGGTGACAAGGGACATCCTTGTCGAACCCCAGTGCGCAGACTGAATTCATCCGATTCTTCTCCGTAAACACGTACTCTGGCTTTGGTGGCTGCATAGTAGGCCTTGATCAGATTGACGAGTTTTATGGGCATTCCGTCGAGCAGCATGATGTTCCATAGGGAGTCGCGATCAACAGAGTCAAAAGCAGCTCGGAAATCAATAAAACAAGCGACGGTTGGTTGTTTAATTTCGTTGCGATGTTCCAAAACTCGCCGTAATGTAAAGATCTGATCAACAAAACCTTTGCCTGGGCGGAACCCACCCTGATTGGGACGGGTACGGGCATGCCGCTCATTACAGAAGCGGTTCAATAGAATCGACGCCAACAGCTTGGATGCGGTGTTGAGAAGACTGATACCACGGTAGTTTTCGCACCTTGATCTATCACCCTTTTTGGGAAACGGTAGCAGGATTGACATTCCGAAGTCTGACGGGCATGCTTCCTGTTCCCAGATAGAAGAGAACAGTCGATGGATTGATGGCAGTAGTGTGCCTATACAGGCCTTGTAGATCTCCGCAGGTATTCCATCTTCACCGGGGGATTTCTTGTTCTTCATGCGCTGGATGGTCGTAGCGATCTCAGCCTCAGTTGGGGAAGAGCAGTCCACTTTGTAGCTGGGTGTAGATGTTGTAGGTGGTTGCGGTGGGGAGCGGCCACTGTATGGTCGGTTCAATAACTGCGAAAAATGTTCAACCCATCTTGCGATTTTGCCATTGACATCAGAAATCAAGTCTCCTGTTGCGCTGCGTAGAATTGTCTCTGCATTGCGCTTACCAGATGCTTTACGTAAAAGACCCCCGAAGTCACCGACGTTTGCAGCCGATTCCATGGCGGAAGCCATTTCATCCCAGTACTGCTTACGGTCAGCCCGAGCAGACCTCGTGGTTTCACGTCTCAGGTGGCGATAATTAGGCGCGTTATTCATCCGGGCATCTCTTTCTTTTTGTGACGCCCGTATCGTGCGTTCAGAGATCCAGTCTTTATGGTGACTTTTGATGGTTCCGAGCGTTTCAAGCGCAGCTTGCTGAGTAGAGAGTTTCAAGTTATTCCATTGATGCTCCACATTGGTTTTATCTACGGCATGAGTTCCATCGTCAGCGGAAGTCAACTTTGCGTGATTGAGGCAGATAGTGCTGTAGAACGGGATGGGTCCGTTAGGGTTGCAACATTCAGGCGTCTCGTAGGTTGACGGCGCCGTCGGGACTTGAGATGAAGCCTCAATTTGGCACGTACTAGAGTGTGGTCGGACCCTCCTCGGTTGCCAGTTTCAGCTCCTCGGTATGACCTGCAATCTTCGACAGAAGACATCCAACGCGACCGTACCAGAATGTAGTCGATCTGATTGGCTGTGTGACCATCGTTTGAATACCAGGTGAGCAAATGCTTCCGAGGGTGTTGGAAACGCGTATTGGTAACGCACATATGGTTGACATCTGCAAAGCTGATAAGTCGTGCTCCGTTCTCGCAGCGTTCACCTAGACCAAACTTTCCCAGTATGTGTCTGGTGGATGAGTCAGAAGGTCCTGTTCGTGCGTTCCAGTCACCAGCGACAAACAGTATGTCGCCTCTGGAAATTCCGTTGATAGTCTCTTGGAGTTGGTCGTAGAACTCATCTTTCACATCTGAATCAGCTGCGAGGGTTGGTGCGTAGACGGCTACCACTGTGATGTTGAAAGGTTTCCCTCTCAGTCGTACCGTTGCGATCCTCGGTGATAGAGGATTCCAAGCCAGCATGGCTGTCTGCGCCGTAGGACCAAGTAGAATGGCTACACCGTGTTGTCTGGACCCGTCAACTGGTCCGCTGTGATGCATCAAGTACGTTGATTCTGCCGACGGTACTTTTATCTTCGTTGAACCTGTGCCGGGCAGTCGGACTTCAGACAGGCATGCAACTTCAATCTGGTAGTCATATAAAGATTTGGCCGTGATTGCTTGGCTGCCGATATCAAGCAGTGTTCGAACATTCCAACACCCGAAATAGATAGGTGTTTTCGCGCTGATAAAACCAGATAGCTTTTCACTTGACACCCTAGCCTCTGGGGGGAGAGGCTGCCCAGGCCACCATGAATAGATTAGCGGTCTTTCAGTATGAAATTCGCATAATCTAAATGTAAGATACTTTTACAGGGTCATCAACAACTCACTCCAACGCTGCGACTGCAGAATGAAGTTCACGACATATTTGACAGGTTTACATATCTTGGGAGCTCTATCAATAGCTTAGGCAATATGTCGACGAGGTGAGAATAAGAATCGCGAAAGCAAGAGTAGACTTATCGAACCTTCGTCATTTATGGAGAAACGCGAGTATTTCACTCTGCCTTAAAGGTCGTGTTTACAATGCGTGCAGTTTTACTATACGCTAGTGAAACTTGGCCTCTTAGAGTTGATGATTTTAGACGCTTACAGGCATTCGACCATCGAAGTTTGAGAAGTATTGCTCATGCTGGCTACCAACAACGAATAAATAACGTTGACATTCGTAGACGTATTTTTGGATCTGTCAATAAGTGCTCCTCGTTAGAAAAAAATAAGTCTCCATCAACTTATTTGGCTCGGCCACGTTTTGCGTATGCCCTCAATTCTATTTCCCAGTAGAGCTCTGTTCTCTCATCCAGCACCAAATTGGCGTAAGAAACAAGGTGGGCAGATTTTGAAATGGCAGAAATAGGTGACGTCACTTACATCCAAGTTGGGTAGTATAAGACCCACTTGTCTGCCAGGTTGGGGTCCTCGTGCGCATCATATTTCTTGGTTAGAAAGCCTTAGCGCATATCTAAATTTGATTTCCATATATATTCAATGCGGTTTGATCCTCGATAGTCAGTTTGCCGTCGTACTCTGATGATGATCATGGAAGGTCGAAACGCGTCAGTGCGTTGCAGCTGGCGGTAGTTTTGTTATGTTGTTCGAAGACTGGTTAAATACAATGGGGTTGGTGTTTACTTCAAGCGCGCAAACTTGATTTAAATCATTGTTACCAACACCCGCGCAATCAATTATTGTTAATATTTATTGTCTATATATGTATATGTAGCGAAAGATACTAACAGTTAATGTTCGTGACTGCATAGAAATTGTGCAGCCGACATTTCCAGTCAAGTTCAATGTATGCAAGACTGCTAGAGGTAAGAGCCGCATATCTAAATTTGATTTCCATATATATTCAATGCGGTTTGATCCTCGATAGTCCAGTTTGCCGTCGTACTCTGATGATGATCAAGGAAGGTTGAAACGCGTCAATGCGTTGCGGCTGGCGGTAGTTTTGTTATGTTGTTCGATGACTGGTTAAATACAATGGGATTGGTGTTTGACTTCAAGCACGCAAACTTGATTTAAAGAATTGTTACCACCACCCGCGCAATCAATTATTGTTTAGATTGATATGATTGTTTATTTGTACACACATTTATATTCACACCGTTCGTATACTAACATGTTTTGCTTTGTCTTTTAGCATGTATATCTGCATTATATGATGAATAAAGCCTAATATTTTAGGCAACTCTTTCTTCTGGTTTTCGACTCAATCTGCCCGTTTGCTGTGCTTGTTACTTTGATTCAGAACAATTTATTCATCATATAACCCAATCATGGAACGCCTACTCAGACCAGAAAGATTTGATGTTGAACCTAGTGCACCAGATGCAGCAAAACAATGGAATCATTGGTATCGTACATTCTGTGGCCTCCTGAAAGCGGTCGAATCCATGAATCCGGATAAATTGGACACTCTTATTTCCTACGTCTCTCCTAACGTATATGAACACATCGTTGACTGTGATACGTATGATCATGCTATCAAAACTCTAATGAATCTCTATGTCAGACCGAAAAATGAAGTCTTTGTTCGTCATATACTCGCGACTACTAAACAAGAAAATGGACAAACATTGGATCAATTTGTTCAGATTCTGAAATCGTTAGCTAGGGAGTGCAATTTCAAACCAACTACGGCCGAGGAAAATCGAGACGATGCTCTGCGCGATGCCTTCATTAATGGAATCCAGTCCAATTCAATCAGACAACGTCTCTTAGAACACAACTCACTTAATTTTCAAGCGGCTTTTGATCAAGCACGTGGTCTCGAAATGGCGGAAAAGCAATCATTATCATATCAAAACTGTTTGAATTCTGCACACACTGCAACGGTTCAGCCACTCAGTCCTTCATCAACCTCCGATAAATATACAGATAATCTTGTTGCTGCTGTTAAACAAAAATGTGACTTTTGTGGGTACGATTATCATTTAAGATGGAAATGTCCGGCCAGAAACGCTTTCTGTAAAAGTTGTGGAAACAAAGGACATTTTCAAAAGGTATGTCGCTCTAAGAATCACCGCCCAGTGGTTTCGACGCTTCATCCTACCATATCTGCAACTGTATTAGCTGCTGCTCCTGATTGTCTCACCAAATGTGTAATAAATCTATAAGTCAATAACATAAATTGTCATGCTCTCGTTGATACAGGCAGTTCCTGTAGTTATGTTTCAGAAGCCTTCGTTTTGAAAAATAATTGGAAAATTCACTCCTCTCAAGAAACAATAACCATGGCGTCTAGCTCATTTTCGAGTCATACCAAAGGCCATTGTTTTGTGTCGATTCAATACAAATCATGTGTTTATAAAAATATCAATCTATCTATACTTTCTGATCTTTGTACTGACGTACTCCTCGGTCATGACTTCCTTGGATTGCATAAAAGTGTAAATATCTCTTTTGGTGGTCATAAATCGTCATTCACCGTCTGTTTACTGAAACCTGCATCTGTTACGTCCCCGCCTCTTTTCCACCATTTAACTGCTAACTGGAGGCCTATTGCTACGAAATCAAGAAGGTACAATCGAATGGATGAAATATTTATCCGGGATGAAATAAACAGATTAGTTTCTGATGGCATTATCGAACCTTCAACATCCCCGTGGAGAGCACAAGTTCTCGTGGTATCGAATGAGAATCACAAGAAACGTATGGTTGTGGACTACAGCCAAACAGTCAACAAATTCACACTATTAGACGCCTATCCTTTGCCGAAAATAGACCAAATGGCTGAAACCATTTCAAAATATCATATATTCAGCACTTTGGATCTCAAAAGCGCTTACCACCAAATACCTATCCAAGAACATGAAAAGGTATTTACTGCTTTCGAAGCGTGTGGACGCTTGTTTCAATTCCGTCGCATTCCCTTCGGAGTGACGAATGGTGTCTCATGTTTCCAAAGAACTATGGATCATATAATCGCACAGGAACATCTCACAGATACATTTGTCTATGTGGACAATGTGACAGTTTGCGGGAGAGATACGCTTGAACACGAAACAAATCTCAACAAATTTCTTAATGCCGCTAAAAAATATGGATTGACCTTAAATGAATCAAAGAGCATTTTCGCAGCTAAAGAAATTACTCTCCTTGGTTTTCAAATATCGAATGGAAAAATTAAACCTGATCCTGACCGATTAAAGCCTTTACAAGATCTCCCACCACCGTCGAATGTGCAATCGCAACAAAGAATTGTGGGATTTTTCGCTTATTATTCGCCGTGGATCTCCAACTTCTCCGATAAAATCCACTCACTCGTTCATAATCGAACTTTTCCTTTGCCCGTCTCTGTGAAACAAAATTTCGATGATCTTAAAAAAGAATTAGCCGTAGCAACTTTAGCTTCTATTCGTTGTGATATTCCGTTTGTCGTCGAAACTGATGCTTCGGACGTAGCTATTGCTGCCACTTTGAACCAAGATGGAAGACCCGTGGCGTTTTTCTCTCGGACGTTGACGCCATCTGAAAAACATCACTCAGCTGTTGAAAAAGAAGCCTATGCCGTGGTTGAAGCTATTCGAAAATGGAGGCATTTGCTTTTGGGTAATCATTTCAAACTTGTCACTGATCAAAGATCTGTTTCCTTTATTTTTGGCAATCAAAATCGGGGAAGAGTGAAGAACGATAAAATTTTGCGCTGGAAAATGGAATTATCACCTTACAGCTTCGATGTTGTCTATAGACCCGGAAAAGATAATAAAGCAGCAGATGCACTAAGTCGATCCTGTTGTGGTGCGCTTCTAAATGGACTGGATTTAAAACAAATACATGATCATCTTTGTCATCCTGGAATTTCTCGTATGCTCCACTTTGTGAAATCTCGTAATTTACCATATTCTATTGATGAAATTCGAAAAATGACCTTGAGTTGTGAAGTGTGCTCTGAAATCAAGCCCAGATTTCCTTCGGCAATTCAAGGCCAATTAATCAAAGCTACCCAACCGTTTGAGCGGTTATCTATCGATTTTAAAGGACCTCTTCCTTCATCAACTCGTAATCGTTATCTACTGACGGTCATCGATGAATATTCTCGATTTCCCTTTGCATTTGCTTGTCCTGACCTTAGCAGTCACACCGTCATACTTCACCTGTGTCAAATATTCGCAATGTTTGGGATGCCTTCGTACATTCACTCAGACAGAGGTTCTTCCTTCATGTCGACCGAGGTACAAAATTTTCTTCGGGAAAAAGGTATAGCTTCGAGTAGAACGACTCCTTATAATCCCAAAGGAAATGGACAGGTAGAAAGAATGAATGGTACCTTATGGAAATCGATCCTTCTCGCTCTCAGATCAAAAGGCTTTCAGTTGAAAACTGGGAATGCGTGCTGCTGGACGCATTACATTCAATCCGTTCATTATTGTGCACATCTACCAACGAAACCCCTCACGAGCGTCTTTTTCGACACAATAGAAGGTCGACTTTTGGTACCACACTCCCAACCTGGCTTACTGTTCCTGGCAAAGTTTTACTCAAGAAGAATGCTAGAATTTCTAAATATGACCCCTCTGTGGAAGAAGTTGAACTAATTCATTGCAATCCTAACTATGCGCATGTTCGTTTTTCTGATGGAAGAGAAGATACAGTATCTATCCGTCAATTAGCCCCGAAAGGCTCCGACGCACTGATGAATGAAGCTGGAACTAATATGGGACTCTGTGAAAATGAACCGGTTGTTGCTGATGAACAAACCTCCTATAATGACGATACCGATATTGATAATATTAAGGCAAATGGTGAATCTACGGATAACTCAAATGCTCGTGACCTATCAGAGAATCTCGAAAACCTTATCAATCAACAACAACGTGTTCATTCTTATAATTTACGAAGTGGAAATGTTTAAATACTATGTTTTCTCAATCCTCTTTGAATTGCTACTATAACAGTCTTGTTTTGACTCTGACGCTACGCTACAAATCGCAGTGGAGGAGAATGATATGTTTGTTTATTTGTACACACATTTATATTAACACCGTTCGTATACTAACATGTTTTGTTTTGTCTTTTAGCATGTATATCTGCATTATATGATGAATAAAGCCTAATATTTTAGGCAACTCTTTCTTCTGATTTGTCTAATCATTCTGCCCGATTGCTGTGCTTGTTACTTTGATTCAGTACACTACACTGCACACAATTTTCAGTTATATACTAACTAATGTAACTTGGTTAGTCAATTTTTCCTTTAGGTGGAGCTCATATGGCATCCATTTAGACCCAAAGTTACAACTAACCATCCCAATCTGTCATTACTGAACAGACACCACATTACATGGGGAAGTGGTATTGAAATGAACATTTATATAATTAAACGAACATTGGTTGCGCGGGTGGTGATAACAATTATTATAATCAAGGTTGCGGTCTTGATATATAGAGACCTGACCCATTAATTACTTACATATGTCAGTATAAACTAAGAATTGTATAGTGTAGAAGAGGCAATTCATCCAGTAGACTGGTTTCGTCCTTATTGGGAACTCATCAAGTACTGGCCAGAATTTGCCGCGGACAGGATACGAACCTGGGCACGTCTGCTTCGGACTCTGGTGCTCTAACCACTGAGCTATCCTGCCGCACACTACACTGCACACAATTTTCAGTTATATACTAACTAATGTAACTTGGTCAGATTTATTATTTATTCGAAATATTTGAAGTTCTCTATTACTAGAATGATCTCAATGGGTAAGTTGGGTTGGAAGACGCAAAAAACGTTCAAATCAATGAGTTATAAAATCAAACGTGTAATCAGAAAATTGAATCCTTAATTGAAGCACATAAAAGTGGAAAAGAGGAAGGATGAGCGTAAAATGATGGTATAACCGGAATCTGTATTAAGTTGGAATGTGAAAACAATAGCTGTAATGTAACACACAACTATGAGTCTGAAGTACAATAAGAAAGAAACTACTGGAAAATTATCTGTTTTAGTCAAAATTCAGATTTAAAAAAATGCGGGATAAGTTGACTTTTCTACATTTTAAGATTCTATGAAAACAGTCTAGAGGACGGAATGCATTATATATCATATGCTATTTTGAATTCTTATCAACAATTTTGTGATTAAGTTTAAAATTTTGCTTATTATTTAAAAACGTAGGCACATACGCATACTGTTAATCGACTGCAGCAATTAAATGAATATGAATTTCTTTATAATAGAAGGAAAACTGTTTCAATCAAATTATTTATTTGTTATTATTAGTGGTGCTTGCTGAAGGCAAAGCACACTATTACTATGCACCATATTTGTTATAATTCTTATTTTTCTTCTGTACAAATTTTGGCGCATATCTTGTCCCGCAGTTTTTGTTACAGACCCACAAAAGAGTCATCAAATTGTGCGGATAGATATGCTATGACTTATATAAGCGATCGGACGTACAACGTTCGCGCAGTGAACGACAAATCGCCCCAAAATTCCCGTAGACAATGTATAGCGGCCAACTTCGACGGATCATAGATCCGACAGAGAGAGAGTGTCGTAGAAACATGTTAATCGCCCCATTTGGAACAACTTTCATGCTGTGCGAAAAGATACTCCACATTGAGGTGTAATTTGTACCCCTGGGGCCCTAGCAATCACAATGATTACACTAGCAACAACCCTAACTCCCATACTAATGACCCTAAAAACCACTCCAAGTAACTAAACAACCTCATTGCAACACTCTAGGAATCACTCCGATTATCCTAGCAGCTAACATGGGTAGCAACTGAGGGCCGAGTTCGGCTACTACAAGCACAACTCACATTTTCTTTAGGAAATATACATTCCACTTATTGTTATAATTCTGAGAGTAAGATTATCAACTCTAAATACTCGTAGAACTTCAATTTTACAGACTTCAAACTCGGCCGTGCGCTTCAGACTGATCTGGCCAGGTGTGCTTTATATTTTCCTACTGATCAGTCTTATGTTTTTCAAAAAAATTAAGAATAAATAGCATAAAAATCCCATAGACTTATATTGAGAAGACATTGCTCACCTGAACATTCCGTTAACAAATTACTCAACGATGCATAAACTAACAACCAAGGAACAGAGATATACTCAGACAGGCATAAAGTGTTCTATGCAGAGCGTACAAATTAGATTCGTTTACAATTTTTCTGACCTGACCTTAAAGATTTGTTTGTCACAGAAAATGGACAAAGGACAGGCATAAAGTGTTCTATGCAGAGCGTACAAATTAGATTCGTTTACAATTTTTCTGACCTGACCTTAAAGATTTGTTTGTCACAGAAAATGGACAAAGGACAGGCATAAAGTGTTCTATGCAGAGCGTACAAATTAGATTCGTTTACAATTTTTCTGACCTGGCCTTAAAGATTTGTTTGTCACAGAAAATGGACAAAGGACAGGCATAAAGTGTTCTATGCAGAGCGTACAAATTAGATTCGTTTACAATTTTTCTTACCTGACCTTAAAGATTTGTTTGTCACAGAAAATGGACAAAGGAATGACTAATATGTAAACTGTAAAAATCCAATTGTCCTAGTAATTAATTAATTACAAAGAAGAATTGACCTTAAAGTTTTTTCAGTTTACGTTATTAATTTGGCTTGGGAGCCAAATTTCTCATATTCTATTTAAATTTATTATTATTGTTATTAGTCATATGTCAGTATAAAGAAAGAATTGCATAGTGTAGAAATGGTAATTCATCCAGTGGACCGGTTTCGTCCTTATTGGGAACTCCTCAAATACTGGCCAGAATTTGCTGCGGGCAGGAATCGAACCTGGGCACGTCTCCTTTGGAATCTGGTCCTCTAATCACTAAGCCATCCTGCCGCACATTATACTGCACACAATTTTCAGTTATATACTAACTAATGTAACTTGGTTAGTCTGTTTTACTTTAGGTGGAGCTCATATGGCATCCATTTAAACCCAAAGTTCCAAATAGCCATCCCCAATCTGTCATTACTGAACGGACACCACACTACATGGGGAATTGGAATTGAAATGAACATTTATAAAATAAACGAACATTGGTTGCGCGGGTGGTGATAACAATTATTATAATCAAGGTTGCGGTCTTGATATAAACACCTGATCCATTAATTATTTACAAATGTCAGTATAAACTAAGAATTGTATAGTGTAAAGAAGGCAATTCATCCAGTAGACCGGTTTCGTACTAATTGGGAACTCATCATATACCGGCCAGGATTTGCCGCGGACCGGACTCGAACTTGCGCACGTCTGCTTCAGAATCTGGTGCTCTAACCACTGAGCCATCCTGCCGCACACTACATTGCACACACTTTTCAGTTATATACTAACTAATGTAACTTGGTCAGATTTATTATTTATTCGAAATATTTGAAGTTCTCTATTACTAGAATGATCTCAATGGGTAAAGTTGGGTTGGAAGACGCAAAAAAGCTTTCAAATCAATGAGTTATAAAATCAAACGTGTAATCAGAAAATTGAATCCTTAATTGAAGCACATAAAAGTGGAAAAGAGGAAGGATGAGCGTAAAATGATGGTATAACCGGAATCTGTATTAAGTTGGAATGTGAAAACAATAGCTCTAATGTAACACACAACTATGAGTCTGAAGTACAATAAGAAAGAAACTACTGGAAAATTATCTGTTTTAGTCAAAATTCAGATTTAAAAAAATGCGGGATAAGTTGACTTTTCTACATTTTAAGATTCTATGAAAACAGTCTAGAGAACGGAATGCATTATATATCATATGCTATTTTGAATTCTTATCAACAATTTTGTGATTAAGTTTAAAATTTTGCTTATTATTTAAAAACGTAGGCACATACGCATACTGTTAATCGACTGCAGCAATTAAATGAATATGAATTTCTTTATAATAGAAGGAAAACTGTTTCAATCAAATTATTTATTTGTTATTATTAGTGGTGCTTGCTGAAGGCAAAGCACACTATTACTATGCACCATATTTGTTATAATTCTTATTTTTCTTCCGTACAAATTTTGGCGCATATCTTGTCCCGCAGTTTTTGCTACAGACCCACAAAAGAGTCATCAAATTGTGCGGATAGATATGCTATGACTTATATAAGCGATCGGACGTACAACGTTCGCGCAGTGAACGACAAATCGCCCCAAAAATCCCGTAGACAATGTATAGCGGCCAACTTCGACAGATCATTGCTCCGAGAGAGAGTGTCGTAGAAACATGTTAATCGCCCCATTTGGAACAGCTTTCATGCTGTGCGAACTCACATTGAGGTGTAATTTGTACCCCTGGGGCCCTAGCAATCACAATGATTACACTAGCAACAACCCTAACTCCCATACTAGACCCTAAAAACCACTCCAAGTAACTAAACAACCTCATTGCAACACTCTAGGAATCACTCCGATTATCCTAGCAGCTAACATGGGTAGCAACTGAGGGCCGAGTTCGGCTACTACAAGCACAACTCACATTTTCTTTAGGAAATATACATTCCACTTATTGTTATAATTCTGAGAGTAAGATTATCAACTCTAAATACTCATAGAACTTCAATTTTACAGACTTCAAACTCGGCCGTGCGCTTCAGACTGATCTGGCCAGGTGTGCTTTATATTTTCCTACTGATCAGTCTTATGTTTTTCATAAAAATTAAGAATAAATAGCATAAAAATCCCATAGACTTATATTGAGAAGACATTGCTCACCTGAACATTCCGTTAACAAATTACTCAACGATGCATAAACTAACAACCAAGGAACAGAGATATACTCAGACAGGCATAAAGTGTTCTATGCAGAGCGTACAAATTAGATTCGTTTACAATTTTTCTGACCTGACCTTAAAGATTTGTTTGTCACAGTAAATGGACAAAGGACAGGCATAAAGTGTTCTATGCAGAGCGTACAAATTAGATTTGTTTACAATTTTTCTGACCTGACCTTAAAGATTTGTTTGTCACAGAAAATGGACAAAGGACAGGCATAAAGTGTTCTATTCAGAGCGTACAAATTAGATTCGTTTACAATTTTTCTGACCTGACCTTAAAGATTTGTTTGTCACAGAAAATGGACAAAGGACAGGCATAAAGTGTTCTATGCAGAGCGTACAAATTAGATTCGTTTACAATTTTTCTGACCTGACCTTAAAGATTTGTTTGTCACAGAAAATGGACAAAGGAATGACTAATATGTAAACTGTAAAAATCCAATTGTCCTAGTAATTAATTAATTACAAAGAAGAATTGACCTTAGAGTTTTTTCAGTTTACGTTATTAATTTGGCTTGGGAGCCAAATTACTCATATTCTATTTAAATTTATTATTATTGTTATTAGTCATATGTCAGTATAAAGAAAGAATTGCATAGTGTAGAAAAGGTAATTCATCCAGTGGACCGGTTTCGTCCTTATTGGGAACTCCTCAAATACTGGCCAGAATTTGCCGCGGGCAGGAATCGAACCTGGGCACGTCTCCTTTGGAATCTGGTCCTCTAATCACTAAGCCATCCTGCCGCACATTATACTGCACACAATTTTCAGTTATATACTAACTAATGTAACTTGGTTAGTCTGTTTTACTTTAGGTGGAGCTCATATGGCATCCATTTAAACCCAAAGTTCCAAATAGCCATCCCCAATCTGTCATTACTGAACGGACACCACACTACATGGGGAATTGGAATTGAAATGAACATTTATATAATTAAACGAACATTGGTTGCGCGGGCGGTGATAATAGTTATTATAATCAAGGTTGCGGTCTTGATATAAACACCTGATCCATTAATTATTTACAAATGTCAGTATAAACTAAGAATTGTATAGTGTAAAGAAGGCAATTCATCCAGTAGACCGGTTTCGTACTAATTGGGAACTCATCATATACCGGCCAGGATTTGCCGCGGACCGGACTCGAACTTGCGCACGTCTGCTTCAGAATCTGGTGCTCTAACCACTGAGCCATCCTGCCGCACACTACACTGCACACAATTTTCAGTTATATACTAACTAATGTAACTTGGTCAGATTTATTATTTATTCGAAATATTTGAAGTTCTCTATTACTAGAATGATCTCAATGGGTAAAGTTGGGTTGGAAGACGCAAAAAAGCTTTCAAATCAATGAGTTATAAAATCAAACGTGTAATCAGAAAATTGAATCCTTAATTGAAGCACATAAAAGTGGACAAGAGGAAGGATGAGCGTAAAATGATGGTATAACCGGAATCTGTATTAAGTTGGAATGTGAAAACAATAGCTGTAATGTGACACACAACTATGAGTCTGAAGTGCAATAAGAAAGGAACTACTGGAAAATTATCTGTTTTAGTCAAAATTCAGATTTAAAAAAATGCGGGATAAGTTGACTTTTCTACATTTTAAGATTCTATGAAAACAGTCTAGAGGACGGAATGCATTATATATCATATGCTATTTTGAATTCTTATCAACAATTTTGTGATTAAGTTTAAAATTTTGCTTATTATTTAAAAACGTAGGCACATACGCATACTGTTAATCGACTGCAGCAATTAAATGAATATGAATTTCTTTATAATAGAAGGAAAACTGTTTCAATCAAATTATTTATTTGCTATTATTAGTGGTGCTTGCTGAAGGCAAAGCACACTATTACTATGCACCATATTTGTTATAATTCTTATTTTTCTTCCGTACAAATTTTGGCGCATAACTTGTCCCGCAGTTTTTGTTACAGACCCACAAAAGAGTCATCAAATTGTGCGGAGAGATATGCTATGACTTATATAAGCGATCGGACGTACAACGTTCGCGCAGTGAACGACAAATCGCCCCAAAAATCCCGTAGACAATGTATAGCGGCCAACTTCGACGGATCATAGCTCCGAGAGAGAGTGTCGTAGAAACATGTTAATCGCCCCATTTGGAACAGCTTTCATGCTGTGCGAAAAGATACTCCACATTGAGGTGTAATTTGTACCCCTGGGGCCCTAGCAATCACAATGATTACACTAGCAACAACTCTAACTCCCATACTAGCGACCCTAAAAACCACTCCAAGTAACTAAACAACCTCATTGCAACACTCTAGGAATCACTCCGATTATCCTAGCAGCTAACATGAGTAGCAACTGAGGGCCGAGTTCGGCTACTACAAGCACAACTCACATTTTCTTTAGGAAATATACATTCTACTTATTGTTATAATTCTGAGAGTAAGATTATCAACTCTAAATACTCATAGAACTTTAATTTTACAGACTTCAAACTCGGCCGTGCGCTTCAGACTGATCTGGCCAGGTGTGCTTTATATTTTCCTACTGATCAGTCTTATGTTTTTCATAAAAATTAAGAATAAATAGCATAAAAATCCCATAGACTTATATTGAGAAGACATTGCTCACCTGAACATTCCGTTAACAAATTACTCAACGATGCATAAACTAACAACCAAGGAACAGAGATATACTCAGACAGGCATAAAGTGTTCTATGCAGAGCGTACAAATTAGATTCGTTTACAATTTTTCTGACCTGACCTTAAAGATTTGTTTGTCACAGAAAATGGACAAAGGACAGGCATAAAGTGTTCTATGCAGAGCGTACAAATTAGATTCGTTTACAATTTTTCTGACCTGACCTTAAAGATTTGTTTGTCACAGAAAATGGACAAAGGACAGGCATAAAGTGTTCTATGCAGAGCGTACAAATTAGATTCGTTTACAATTTTTCTGACCTGACCTTAAAGATTTGTTTGTCACAGAAAATGGACAAAGGACAGGCATAAAGTGTTCTATGCAGAGCGTACAAATTAGATTCGTTTACAATTTTTCTTACCTGACCTTAAAGATTTGTTTGTCACAGAAAATGGACAAAGGAATGACTAATATGTAAACTGTAAAAATCCAATTGTCCTAGTAATTAATTAATTACAAAGAAGAATTGACCTTAAAGTTTTTTCAGTTTACGTTATTAATTTGGCTTGGGAGCCAAATTACTCATATTCTATTTAAATTTATTATTATTGTTATTAGTCATATGTCAGTATAAAGAAAGAATTGCATAGTGTAGAAAAGGTAATTCATCCAGTGGACCGGTTTCGTCCTTATTGGGAACTCCTCAAATACTGGCCAGAATTTGCCGCGGGCAGGAATCGAACCTGGGCACGTCTCCTTCGGAATCTGGTCCTCTAATCACTAAGCCATCCTGCCGCACATTATACTGCACACAATTTTCAGTTATATACTAACTAATGTAACTTGGTTAGACTATTTTACTTTAGGTGGAGCTCATATGGCATCCATTTAAACCCAAAGTTCCAAATAGCCATCCCCAATCTGTCATTACTATACGGACACCACACTACATGGGGAATTGGGATTGAAATAAACATTTATATAATTAAACGAACATTGGTTGCGGGCATTAATAGTTATTATCAATCAAGGTTGCGGTCTTGATATAAACACCTGATCCATTAATTGACACAAATGTCAGTATAAACTAAGAATTGTATAGATGTAAGAGCCAATTCATCCAGTAGACCAGTTTCGTACTAGTGGGAACTCATCGCCTATACCGGCCAGGATTTGCCGCGGCCACACTCGAACACGCACGTCACCTTCAGAATCTGGTGCTCAACCACTGAGCCATCCTGCCGCACACTACACTGCACACAATTTTCAGTTATATACTAACTAATGTAACTTGGTCAGATTTATTATTTATTCGAAATATTTGAAGTTCTCTATTACTAGAATGATCTCAATGGGTAAAGTTGGGTTGGAAGACGCAAAAAGCTTTCAAATCAATGAGTTATAAAATCAAACGTGTAATCAGAAAATTGAATCCTTAATTGAAGCACATAAAAGTGGAAAAGAGGAAGGATGAGCGTAAAATGATGGTATAACCGGAATCTGTATTAAGTTGGAATGTGAAAACAATAGCTGTAATGTAACACACAACTATGAGTCTGAAGTACAATAAGAAAGAAACTACTGGGAAATTATCTGTTTTAGTCAAAATTCAGATTTAAAAAAATGCGGGATGAGTTGACTTTTCTACATTTTAAGATTCTATGAAAACAGTCTAGAGGACGGAATGCATTATATATCATATGCTATTTTGAATTCTTATCAACAATTTTGTGATTAAGTTTAAAATTTTGCTTATTATTTAAAAACGTAGGCACATACGCATACTGTTAATCGACTGCAGCAATTAAATGAATATGAATTTCTTTATAATAGAAGGAAAACTGTTTCAATCAAATTATTTATTTGTTATTATTTGTTATTATTAGTGGTGCTTGCTGAAGGCAAAGCACACTATTACTATGCACCATATTTGTTATAATTCTTATTTTTCTTCCGTACAAATTTTGGCGCATATCTTGTCCCGCAGTTTTTGTTACAGACCCAAAAAAGTGTCATCAAATTGTGCGGATAGATATGCTATGACTTATATAAGCGATCGGACGTACAACGTTCGCGCAGTGAACGACAAATCGCCCCAAAAGTCCCGTAGACAATGTATAGCGGCCAACTTCGACGGATCATAGCTCCGACAGAGAGAGAGTGTCGTAGAAACATGTTAATCGCCCCATTTGGAACAGCTTTCATGCTGTGCGAAAAGATACTCCACATTGAGGTGTAATTTGTACCCCTGGGGCCCTAGCAATCACAATGATTACACTAGCAACAACCCTAAATCCCATACTAGCGACCCTAAAAACCACTCCAAGTAACTAAACAACCTCATTGCAACACTCTAGGAATCACTCCGATTATCCTAGCAGCTAACATGGGTAGCAACTGAGGGCCGAGTTCGACTACTACAAGCACAACTCACATTTTCTTTAGGAAATATACATTCCACTTATTGTTATAATTCTGAGAGTAAGATTATCAACTCTAAATACTCGTAGAACTTCAATTTTACAGACTTCAAACTCGGCCGTGCGCTTCAGACTGATCTGGCCAGGTGTGCTTTATATTTTCCTACTGATCAGTCTTATGTTTTTCATAAAAATTAAGAATAAATAGCATAAAAATCCCATAGACTTATATTGAGAAGACATTGCTCACCTGAACATTCCGTTAACAAATTACTCAACGATGCATAAACTAACAACCAAGGAACAGAGATATACTCAGACAGGCATAAAGTGTTCTATGCAGAGCGTACAAATTAGATTCGTTTACAATTTTTCTGACCTGACCTTAAAGATTTGTTTGTCACAGTAAATGGACAAAGGACAGGCATAAAGTGTTCTATGCAGAGCGTACAAATTAGATTTGTTTACAATTTTTCTGACCTGACCTTAAAGATTTGTTTGTCACAGAAAATGGACAAAGGACAGGCATAAAGTGTTCTATGCAGAGCGTACAAATTAGATTCGTTTACAATTTTTCTGACCTGGCCTTAAAGATTTGTTTGTCACAGAAAATGGACAAAGGACAGGCATAAAGTGTTCTATGCAGAGCGTACAAATTAGATTCGTTTACAATTTTTCTTACCTGACCTTAAAGATTTGTTTGTCACAGAAAATGGACAAAGGAATGACTAATATGTAAACTGTAAAAATCCAATTGTCCTAGTAATTAATTAATTACAAAGAAGAATTGACCTTAAAGTTTTTTCAGTTTACGTTATTAATTTGGCTTGGGAGCCAAATTACTCATATTCTATTTAAATTTATTATTATTGTTATTAGTCATATGTCAGTATAAAGAAAGAATTGCATAGTGTAGAAAAGGTAATTCATCCAGTGGACCGGTTTCGTCCTTATTGGGAACTCCTCAAATACTGGCCAGAATTTGCCGCGGGCAGGAATCGAACCTGGGCACGTCTCCTTTGGAATCTGGTCCTCTAATCACTAAGCCATCCTGCCGCACATTATACTGTACACAATTTTCAGTTATATACTAACTAATGTAACTTGGTTAGTCTGTTTTACTTTAGGTGGAGCTCATATGGCATCGATTTAAACCCAAAGTTCCAAATAGCCATCCCCAATCTGTCATTACTGAACGGACACCACACTACATGGGGAATTGGAATTGAAATGAACATTTATAAAATAAACGAACATTGGTTGCGCGGGTGGTGATAACAATTATTATAATCAAGGTTGCTGTCTTGATATAAACACCTGATCCATTAATTATTTACATATGTCAGTATAAACAAAGAATTGCATAGTGAAGAAAAGGCAATTCGCCCAGTAGACCGGTTTCGTACTAATTGGGAGCTCGTCATATACCGGCCAGGATTTGCCGCGGACCGGATTCGAACTTGCGCACGTCTGCTTCAGAATCTGGTGCTCTAACCACTGAGCCATCCTGCCGCACACTACACTGCACACAATTTTCAGTTATATACTGACTAATGTAACTTGGTCAGATTTATTATTTATTCGAAATATTTGAAGTTCTCTATTACTAGAATGATCTCAATGGGTAAAGTTAGGTTGGAAGACGCAAAAAAGCTTTCAAATCAATGAGTTATAAAATCAAACGTGTAATCAGAAAATTGAATCCTTAATTGAAGCACATAAAAGTGGACAGGAGGATTACCAACTCTAAATACTAATAGAACTTTAATT